>PVJO010004662.1:0-107225 GCA_004026905.1 Hystrix cristata
TTGTCGTAACTGATAATTAAAACAATCTCTTCCAATGGTTTAGTCTCCCTGCCGTGGATTCTGATATGCATATATGACTATTCCTCTGGAGGTTGTGGTCCTATTTCCTTGCCTGTTTCATTAGGCCCCTCCTGATTCTGCTCCTGTCTCCTCACAGCATCCTCACTAGCCCTCCCACTTCCACTTCATCCTGCCCGATATCCATGCTTATCTGCCCGGAGCACCTGCCCTCTTCCCACTTTTCACTGCGGCCTCTCGCTCATATCCTACACCTGTCAGGAGTCTCTCATAGTGTCCCTTTGAAGCCCCTCAGGATCACTCTGTTCCTTTGCAGCCTCTGCTGTTACACCTGAGCTCTTCAGCTGAACTGTACCAAAGCCCAGTGTCCCTGAGCATCAAGTCCCTCGTTTGTCCCTGTTTGAAGAGGAGCAACAGAATAGAATAGTGTGCCGTGGTCCACCCAGGGGACCTCGGGCTCTGTCCTGTCTTAAAGGCACACAGTGTGACTCCCTTGTCCTCACGTCCGAGGGCAGAGCCCCTAGCGGGCAATGAGGTGGAGATGTCCAGGTGACAGGGAGACTTGGCCACCTGTCCTGTTTCTTCCTGTTATTTTCCTGGAGATTTTTGGCCAGCACCTTTGTTCTCTGTAAGAATGGTTCTCCTCTTCACTATTTCTTCTCCTTTCTCTCTTTAAACCAATATGTAATGAGACCTATAAAGTCTCCTCCATAATAGGTTTCTGATTTTTTTTTTTTTTTTTTTGGTGCTGGGGATCGAACTCAAGGCTTTGTGCTTGCTAGGCAAGCACTCTAACCACTGAGCTAAATCTCCAGGCCATAAACGATTTTTGAAAGACTAATGTTCTAGAAATTTGTGGTACTAGAAGGATTTTAGGGATAAATTTTATAAGGAAGTACAACAGGACAAGGGAAGCTTTTCAGAATTTTATTTTAGAGTCCACAACAGATATGCGAGCCATGCTTACTTAGAGTAAGCCACACAGGCATTGTGAGATACAGAAGGGTTTCCATTAAGGTATTTCCAGGGTACCTGTAACCTGAAATTGATTTTCACCTATGGGTATCACTGCTTCATCATTAGGGCAGATATTCTGCTCCCGAACAATGTCAACCACTGCTGTGACTTGCACGGTACCTGGAAGAGAGGAACACAACGATCATCTCACAGACACCTCAGGGTTCTTTCTCTTCTGCTGGGATTGGATACCTGCCCACTGGAGCTCAGTTTCCCAAATCATTTGCAAACTGATCTCAGTTTTTAGCTTTTCTCAGCAGTGCCTCGCTTTTGGATCCTGGGCGTCATTCCGTCCGCTCCCCAGGGTTCCGTTCCCCGTCCCACCCTTGCTGTTCCACCAGGCACTTCTGTGTGTGCTTCCCCTCCCTGGGGGACAGCCCCTCCAGAGACAAGCCTGCACTCACTGTTGGTCGTGAATTCCCAGTACAAAGTTCTCGGGTAATCTGCACACAGGCAGGTGGTGTATATGTAGTTGAAAGGGCCATCAATTGGCTTGCTGCTTATGAGGTAAGCTTTAATCTGGTGGATGGAGAGGACTCAGTGTTAGTCTTGTCACTGGTCTTTAGTGAATGGGAAGGGCAGGAAAGAGGAGAGGAAGATGCTGGGGGTCGGCCACGCTGACGGAGGAGCCCACATTCTTAGTATCACCGCAAGGCTCTGGCAGCATCAGGTTCTCTCTCCTCCTTCCTGTAACTCCTGCTAAAGTGTGGGTGGGAGACTCAGGATGAGACAGGAGGATCGATGCAGGTGGATCCACAGGCATCCTAGGCAACAGTCCATGGAGACCAGCCTGGACTTTGTTAGCAGTGGGTATCTGTGGGACTGGCCCGCGGGATCTTTTACTCTGTGACCTGCTGAAATGGCAGCCTGGCTGCTACGACCAGGCCTGTCAGGTTGAACAGACCTTGCTGTGCTTGCTTTTCACTTTGAGAACCTTGATAACTTATTTTCCTTTTTTCATTTTAGTACGTGCTTGCTGTACGTGAAGTTTACAATCTCCTTAGTGAGTAGGTACATGTACATAACATGTCTTGATTCTTTTTGTTTGGCTTTCCTTCCCCACCCACTTCCCTCCCTCCCTCTCTCAGTGAGTGAAGTTTATTTTGTTTAATTTTATCACTGTCATTCAATGTGATAGTTTTCATAAGTGAGCTAATCCACATTATTTATGCATTTAAAAACATTGTTTTCTGATAAGTGTGCCAGAGGTTTTCTGAGACCAATAAAATGTTCCATGTAATAAAAATGCTTAAGTGCTATGTCTTACTACTAGTTTTTTCAGCATTAAAAGCATCACATAATCTTTATATTCAAATATGTAATCATAGGTATAATGCATTATGTTTCAAATCTAAAAGGAATTTGAGCCTTCGACCTCATTTTCTCAAAAATTCAGTTGTAAAGACATTATAATTGATAGAAAATGAGGTGGTGAAATTTTAAATTAATAAACAAATTCTATTTGTCCTACAATTTTTAAAACATAAAGATGTTTAAAAGCTCTGCATTCTTTTTCTGTTGAAAGCTAGAAATAAAAATTGGTTGAGTAAAGCTAGCAAAATTTCATTTTATGTGGGATCTTCCTTGTTTTCAAAGTTACTGACTCACACTAGTTTTTTGCCTACTATTTGCACTCAGGTTTTAAAAAGATCACTTTATTGCATTGTACCAGCACTATTCTTAAATGTATGATTTTATTGATCACAATATCACATAACCGTTTGTTTTGAGCACGTTTAATACATGTATCCCTTTTTCAGGGGTGGAAATAGAACTTTGTTATTTATCACAACCAGAAACTACTGTTATCACAAATATTTAATGTATGCAGTATATGCACATTTTTCAGGTTGTCATCTGTGGTTATGATAAAGAAAACATAAAAGTGAGAAACTCTGAACTGGCTTCCCTTCCACCCCAAGTCAGCACACATGCTTCAGATTCTCGGAAGGTAAACAGGAAGTTGGGACAAAGCAGCTGGGATATTTTTTGCTTAATGAACAAGGATCTTATTCTAACCCCGTAAGTGTGGGGGTATTTCTAAAATGCATTTTAATGAATAGGTGTCTTTATGCTCCTGATTTTGTTTTCTGTTTAATCATTGTCCTTAAATCTCACTTGAAATAGGAAGCTCATGCCGTAGAGAAATTTGGCCTGATGTAATGCTCTAACCCCAAGTTGCTCACAGAAGGGACTCTCAAAAAAGAACTTTTACACCCCCCGGGAGGTGGTTACAAATCTAGAAGCTCTGGCTTCTCCCCAGACCTCAAATCAGATTCTATCTTTTGATGACACTCCCAGGTGAGCTTTAGGTGTACCATAATTTGGACACCATGCTGCAGTTCTGATATTGGACTGCCCTCTGAGCCTTGCTGACCTGGGAGAAGGAGAAGATGTGACCTCCTTGTGGAACAAGGAGTCGACTATTGGTGAGTCAGAACAAAGGAGCAGAGAAGGGCGAGAGGAAGCAGACTCATGGCGGAGCTCGTGGAGAGCGGGCACTGGAACATGCATGTCCTCATGTGCTCAGCTGCTTCAGCCTATTGTGTGGGCTGCACACTGCAGTGTGTTCTTCTCAGTGCCCTGCCCACTCCCACCCCAGATCACCATGTGCAAGACCTTGCAGAAGCACCTACCCATCCTCCACCACCTCTCAGACCTCTTCTCCTTTCGCTCTGTCAGTCCCACTGCCTACTCCTTCTTTCTCTCTTTCTCATTTTTCAGAGGACTTCCTGGACGAGAGGTTCTCCATCTTTAACATAAGTCATCATCTACGAGCTCTCACATTTGCTCCACAGCTCAGCATATTTGAGAATGTTTTATTACACATACTATGTAAACTTAAAGTTAGAGTCTGATGATACCTTTTTCATAATTAAAGTGTCAGATTTGCTTTGAGGTCACTCCCTCAGGTGTCTACTTACCACCATGCATTCTCTCAATTCTGTCTCAACTCTAAGTGTCACGTTGACGTCTTCACCTGGTGCTGCTGTCTTTGGCATCTTCATATTGAGTATTATCACCTCTCTACTCATTCTGGAAGGAGCAAAACAGGCCACAGAGATCAGAGACGCGTCTGTGGGAGCGGGTGGGCACCGTGAGGTGGCAGGAAGGGAGGACAGTGCAGGGTGAGGACTGTGGGAGTTCGGCTGCTCAGCATCAGGCTCCCCGAGCACTTTTGGATGTTTCGTGTAGATGTAGTTTCATTGAAAAGTGAGGATCTTTTCCATTTACAAAAAATTTACCCCCTCCCCAGACTAAGGTACAGGAGCCTACATTATTTACTAACTTCTAGATCTGCACCTACCCCACACAGGGTTTCTGAGGTTGTTTGCTTTCATCTCACCACTTGACAAAACCCTGAACAGTCTTTTCCAGAACAGGACATCTGGCCAGGGCCTCACAGAGCACCTCCGGGGGCACGGTCCAGAAACTCACAAGCCAAGGCCTGATGCCTGAGATGAAGCTGAGAGTGTTGCCGAGCGTCCCGGCTTCTCCCCAGATCCCTGGGGCCGTGTCCTACTTCATTTTGCTTCCCTCTTTTTCTGTTCTTTCAAACTAGTACTCTCCTTACACCGACTGGTAAACTGTGCTCCCGAGTCCCAGTGTTGGTGTCACTAAAAGGCCCTCATATTTACCTTTCAGTTTAGGAAAGAAAAAAAAATGTCTAAGCTGCCTGCAGGCTCCCTCAGCCTCAAACAGTGGGGTGGTGATTCTAGGGTGTCTCATCCTTCATTGAGTCCTGCTGAAGCCGCACAAATCTATTGTTAGAAGTCACAGACCTCTGCACCTTCCTTTGCGTAAGAAATAGTTTGAAAAAATAAAGTTTATAGAGCAGAATTCTGAGCAAAGAAGTTGAGGATATTTTGTAGATCAGAGATTAAGAGTAAGATTAATTTTAGTTTTTCACTCTTTGAGACAGGGTCTTGCTATGTAGTTCAGGCTGGCCTTAAACTCACAACAATCCTCCTACCTCAGACTCCCCACATTTGGGATTACAGGAGTCCACATTGGCTTGGAGTAAGACTAATTTTTAATTACGATCTCTGTGTACATGGAGAAACTTATTCCACAGGCAATCTAGAAGGCTCCAGAATAAATGTGAGGGGTTTGATGGGGGTTTCCTAAGAGGACAGAAATGGAACCCACTATGAGGTCATGGGAGCTCCTGAAACTAGAGTTCTGGGAAGCTTAAGAAGTCTCCAAGAGGGGGTATGTCTATTTCCAGGTTACTCTCCCCGGGGGCTTTCTGTAGGGAGGACAAGCGCCTGGCTCACGTGTCTTCCTGAGCTCCGCTGATCCGCAGCTGCAGGCACAGAAGCAGGAGCAGGCCGGCGGGGCTGGCCCTGAACAGGAGCTGGAGAGAGCGCATAGTGAAGGACTCAGTGGTGATGTGCAGGCAGGGTAGAGTCCCAGCTGTCAGCACAGTTCTTATATGCAGATCCAGGAAGCGGAAGAGATGTCAGATTGGTCAGTTAGGGGAATCCCTAATCACTTTCCTATTCTTGATCTTTCTTTGTTGACCTGAAGTTTATTGTTCTTTCAGGGAAAAAAAAAAAAAGATCAACACTCAACTAGATTGTTAGACTCTGGGAGACATGTCCTTCCTTATTTTCTCGGTACCAGAGCTTCTCAGAGTGACTCTTCGCTGGCTTCGAGGTGTGGTTTTCTTTAGCCTCCTTGTGTACTCATCAGTCCGGCTGTGTTTGGCCTCAGCTCCAGCCACTGTCTCTGCAGGCAGTGAGCGCCAGTGGAGGCAGATTTCAAGTTACAGTTGTACAGCACACTTGCTCGGTCACCTTAGAGTAAATTCAGAGGAGATGTCACTAAAAATAAGTTTTGTAGGCATACATTGATCAGGGCGTCTATAGAAGCTGCCACCGTCACATAGTAAGAGACCTGCGGAAAACCAGACTGCGGTGGGTGATAGAGACATGGGGCTGCAGCAGGGTGAGGGTGAGAGTGAGAGTGAGGGTGGAAATGTGAAGGTGTTTGTGATTGCTGAGTGCTTTCGAACTTCCCGTGTAGTAGTATATCCTACAGATACCCAAGACCCCAGATGCTCCTAAATCATCATTAGAGGATTGATATTTCAATTCTGGACAATTCATCTACATAGCTGCATTTCCAAATTAGACTTTTGGACACCAGTGGCTCTACTCCTTTCCATATTGAAGTGACCATGTGGTCACATCTCACACTTGTCTTATAGCAATAGCACATAGGAGGACACCATGAAAGGGATTTCTTCCACTAGATTAGAATTCAAACCATGTCTAGGAGATTCCTGACCCAAGAATTCCTCTCCATGGAATCATGGGGAGACTCACTCTTACCAACACTGGCCTTGTGCTATTTCTCTTTACTAAATTAAATTATTACTTAATCTGTGACTTGTGAATTGTGGGATTTGTTTCTATCCTTTGCCTCACAGAAGTTCAGAAAAATTCTCTTCGGAATGAGACAAAAGCATCATGGCAGGTGTTTCCCACATATATTGTCATAGCCAGAATTCAAAATTAAGCTCTGGGCACATTCTCCCAGTGTCCATATGTATATTTTAAAGTTCTTTTGCCGGCTTCTTCTACTCATGTACCTCCATCCTCAGTGCTTTGAGCTGGATATCATATCATGCTTTACCCATAACTTCAGCTCTTGTGATCGCACACTCTACTCTGTTTCTGTTCCCGGACCTCAGGAACAATGCTTTTATGCGGCCTTGCCCTGGTCACGATGATCCTCCTCCAAAAACAATGTTTTATGTTTTAACTTTTTATGCTTTGTTTTTCTCTTTCTTCCTTGAATAATTATCATCAGAAGGACATTCAAGCTGAAATTAGCCAAAGAGAAAAACTCAAGACTCTAGATTGTGTCCGTATTGGGAAAAACATCAAAAGGGCTCTCTTACAGTGCTCACCCTATTTGAGGGCAAGTCTTGGCCTTCAGGACTTTTCTGCAACAGTCACAGTAAGGTAGGCCTAAAAAAGTAGTAGACAATGAGGTAAAAGAATCTATTGAAGTAACATTTTGATACTCAGAATCCTAAAAAATACATAAAAACCTGAGTGCTGTGCACACATTGCCTATTGTGTTAATTAATTTTATATATCTACTTGGCTAGGCATAGCGCCTGGTTGTCAGTAAAGACCAATCTACATGTTTTGTGAAAATAATTTTTTAAAGATGTGGTTAGTTTTTAAATCAGTAGCCTTCAGATAAAGCTGATTATTTTCACTGTGATTGACTTAAGAGCAGGCAGTAGGCAAATCTACTATGCAAAAAATACATGTATCTCAGTTCTGTTTCAAGTTGACACAGAAGTATCCGGGGCTGAGCTCATCTGAAAGGTCCATATTGCAGAAGAAGAATACAGTCTGAATAACCTTTCACATTTGGAGATGATGTGTATCAATACTTTCTGAATGTATTTGCTGACAAGTTTAACGATAATGCTGCTTTCTTGGCAATGGTTTTGTTAAGAAATTTACTCCAGCAGGTGGGTTTTTGGGTGGAAAATATGAGCAGAAACTGTAACACTGAACACAATGAACAAGTCTTGTAGGTTTAAGAGATCTAATAGAGACTGATTAGACCAGATTGTGAACAACTCAGGAGGTTTGCAGAAAACATGTGCAAAAACACATAGGAAGGAATGAAAGATTCAGGAGATTATGGTGGGCAATGACATGGCCAAGATATGGAAGTGAGTTATTGCTAAATCCCGCACCCTCATTGATGCAGCTTAGTTGGTGGCCATAGCAAAAGACGGGGACATGCAGACTCGCTGCATGCCAGGAGGCGAGGGCAGGGGACTGGTGTAGATGACGAATCACTGAACACATGTGCAAGTCTGTGTTATCTGCATTTTTTTCTTTTAAATTTTATTTAGATGTACATTTTAGATGTACATAGTGATAGCATTCACCACAGGGGATTTGTACCTGTACATGGTATGTCTCCTTGCTTCTTTTTTTCCCATTCCCCTCCCCTCCCTTCACCCCCTCCTCCCTCCTTATTTACAAAAGCTGCATTTTCCCTTCTATTTCTTATTTCTCTGGTCTCTCTGTCCCCCTCACCCCATTCCATTTCCCATTTGGACACATTCTCCCCTTTCCCAATATAATACATTTTAGTCTTTATTTATGCTATCAGTTTCTCACACCAGAGAAACAATGCAGAATTTAAACATATGTGTCTGATTTATTTCACTTGAGAGTATGGTCTCAAGGTCCATCCAGTTACCTAGAAATATCTCAAGCTTATCGTTCTCTTTATTTATTTATTTATTTATTTATTTATTTATTTATTTATTTTTACCAAGAACATACATTGGTACATTGTATACACAATGATCATATTCAACATGGCTATTTTGTATCTGTACATGATGTATCTTGGTTTTCCCCCCTCCCCCTCCCATCCATTCCCCCATCCTCCCCTATTTGCATCAGGTTTATTTACACTTTTCCATTTTTTCCCCATCTTCTTTCTTTTCTTTTTCCCTTCCTTCTTTCCCCCCTTCTCTCTATTGAGTTCTGCTCTCTTTTGAATACTATCTTTTTTAAAAAATATAATATCTATTATAACTCTTTGTCCTTATTTACACTTTTGGTTTCTCGTATCAGAGAAACAATTTGATGTGTACTCATGAGTGTCTGATTTATTTCACTTAAGAGTATGCTTTCAAGGTGCATCTATTTACCTACAAATGTCTCTAGTTTATCCTTTTTATGGTGGAGCAGTATTCCATTGTGGAGAAAAATGACATCTTCTTTACCTGTTCATTAGTTGTTGGGCATTTAGGTTGTTTCCAAGACTAGCTATTACAAATTGTGTTGCTATGAACATGGTTGTGCATATATCGCTGTGGTATAATGATTTTAATTCCTTTGGGAAGCTACCAAGAAGGGGAATAGCTGGGTCCAATAGAGCTTCTAGTCATAGATTTTTGAGGAATCTGTGCACTGATTCCCACAGTGGTTGCATCAGTCTACATTCCCACCAACAGTGGAGAAATGTTCCTTTTCCTCCACAGCCCCTTCAGCATTTGTCATTGGTTGATTTCTTGATAATAGCCATTCTTTCTGGAGTGAGATGGAATCTCAGTGTTGTTTTAATTAGCATCTCTCACTGACCAGTGATGTTGAACATTTTTTCATCTGTCTATCTGCTGTTTCTACATCTTCATCTGCGAAGTGTCCATTCATTTCAGCTGCCCATATTTGGACTGGGTCTTTAAATTTCAGGGGTCTGATTTTTTTTTGACCCTTTTATATATTCACGATATTAGTCCTTGGTCAGAGGAACAGCTGGCAAATTTTTTTTCTCACTCTGGGGGTTGTCTCTTCACTCTGTTGGTGGTTTCTTTTGCTGTGTAAATGCTTTTTAATAAGGTTAGATCCAGTTATTGATTCTTTGTGATATTTCCTGGGCAACTGGGGTTTTGTTCCTAAAGTCTTTGACTACACCTATGTCTTCAAGAGTTCTGCCTAGTCTATCTTCCAGCAGATTTAGTGTTTTTGCTTTGATTATTTAGATCTTTGATCCATTTTGATTTTAGCTTAATGGATGGGGAAGATGCAGGTCTAGTTTCAATCTTTGGCCTGTAGAAAGGCAGTTTTTCCAGCCCCATTTATTAAAGAGGCTGTTTTTCTTCCAGTAAGGGTGTTTGGCCCCTTTATCAAAGATAAGGTGGCTGAGAGTTTTGGGGCTTGTTTCTGCATCTTCTAATCTGTTCCATTGGTCCTTAGGTCTGTTTTTTTGCCAGTGCCATGCTTTTTAAAATTTTTATTATGGTAGCTTTGTAATATAATTTCAGGTCAGGGATTGTGATGGCCCCCGCTTTGGCTTTGTTGACCAGAATTGCTTTCGCTATTCTAGGTTTCTTCTGGTTCCAAATGAATTTAAGATTGTTTTTCTAATTCTGTAAGGTATGCTATTGGCATTTTAATTGGGATTGGATTAAATCTGTATAACATTTTTAGGAGTATGGCCATTTTCACAATATTGGTTTTTCCTACCCAAGAACAAGGGATAGCTTTCCATTTTCTGGTACCTTCTTCAATCTCCTTTTTCAAAGTACTGTAGTTTTTGATGTATAGATCTTTTACTTCCTTTGTTAGATTGATTCTTAGGCACCTCATTTTTTGGGTGCTGTTGTGAAAGCTGTTGTTTCCCTAATTTCTCTCTCAGAGAGTCTGTTGTTTTTGTACAGGAATACTATTGATTTTTGAGTGTTGACTTTGCATGCAGCTACACTGCTGAATTTGGTTATTAAATCTAGAAGTCTTTTGGTGGAGTTTTTGGGGTCTTCTATATACACTATCATGTCCTCTGCAAATAATGCTAATTTAACTTCTTCTTTTCCTATCCTTATTCCTTTTATTTCTTTCTCTTGTCTAATGGCTCTAGCTAATGTTTGCAGAACTGTATTGAATAAGAGTGGTGAGAGTGGACATTCTTGTCTTGTTCTGGACTTTAGAGTGAATGTTTTCAGTTTTTGACCAGTTAGTATGACGTTGGCTGTTGGTTTGTCATAGGTGGCTTTTATCAGATTGACATAAAGACCATCTATTCCCATTTTCTACAGGGTATGTATCATGAATGGGTGTTAGACTTTGGCAAATGCTTTTTCTGTGTCTATTGAGAAGATCATATGGTTTTTGTCCTTGACTCTGTTAATATGGTGTGTTACATTTACTCATTTTCATTTGTTGAATTATCCCAGCATCCCTTGGATGAATCCTACTTGGTCATAGTAAATAATCTTCTTGATGATTTGTTGCATTCTGTTTGCCAGTATCTTATTGAGGATTTTTGCATCTATGTTCATTAATGAGATTGGGCTTTAGTTCTCTTTGGTTTCTGGATCCTTGTCTGGTTTTGGTATCAGGGTAATCCTTGCTTTGGGGAATGAATTTGGGAGTATTGCTTCTCCTTGAATTTCATTAAAAAGTTTGACAAGTAATGGCATTAGATGTCCTTTAAATTTCTTGTAGAATTCAGCAGTCAGGCCTGGGCTTTTCTTTGTTGGTAGGTTTTTAATTACTTCTTCAATTTCAGTGGCTGATATTGGGTTATTTAAAGTTTTTATACCTTCTTGATCCATTTCTTCTGTGTTTTCCATTTTTTTGGGATTAGAGGTTCTCAAAGTTGGTATTGATGATCTTCTGGATTTCTGTAAGATCTATTGTGATTTCCCCCTTTTCATTCCTAATTGCACGGATTTGAATCTTTTTCCCCCCTTCTTTAAAGTAAGGTTGGCTAAGGCTTTGTCAATTTTATGTAATCTTTTGAAGAACCAACACATTAATACATTGATTCTTTGTATGATTTTCTTAGTCTCAATTGCATTAATTTGAGCTCTGATCTTTATAATGTTTCCCTTCTCAGGCGCTCTGGGCTTAACTTGCTTTTCTTTTTCTAGAAGCTTGAGGTTCAACATTAGGTTGTTTATTTGAGCTTGCTCTGTTTTTCTAATATGGGAGTTCGGTGCTATGAGTTTCCCTCATAGGACTGCTCTCAGTGCATCCTGTAAATTTCATTAAGTTGTGTTGGCATTATCGTTTAATTGTAGGAACTGTCTCATTTTTTCTTTAATTCCATCTGTGACCCATTAATTGTTCAGGAGAGTGCTATTTAATTTCCATGGGTTTATGAAGTTTTTGTGGTTCCTTTTGCTGTTTATTTCCAGTTTCAATGCACTATGGTCTGATAGTATGCATAGGATAATTTCAGTTGCTTTGCATTTACTGAACCATGTTCTATGAGCTAGTATGTGGTCTGTTTTCAGGAAGTCTCATGTGCTGCTGGGAAGTATGTGTATTCTGATGTTGTGGGGTGGAATACTCTACATACATCTACTAAATCCATTTGTTCAAAAGTTCGATTTAGTTCTTATATTTCCTTGTTGAGTTTTTATCTCCAAGAGTAATCCCTGAGAGCCTTACCTGATATAAAAAAAAATTCATTTTTTAACATAGTTCTTACTTTGACTTGGTTTTAAAAATACTCCAAGAAAGTATAACTAAAAAATGGAGTAATTAGCAGTAATATAAAAACAGACAGAGAGAAAGAAAGAGAGAAAGAGAATAGAGATGGATTACTGGCAATCTCCAGGTGCTCCAGCAACATCTTAGCCAGTGTTACTATTACTGGGTAGGTTCCAGTATTTCTAGGTTCTTCCCCTCTTCGAACAAAGAATTGAATGAGGGGGGGCAAAAGTAGTTCTAAAGTTTTATTTAAAATTATAGAGAAAAGAAGAAAAGGAAAGTTGAGCATAACAATAGAAACAGCAAAACGTGTACTGGGCCTAAAAGGCACAGTAAGGGTTACCATGAAAGGCATGATAGCAGTGGTGCTGGGTATGCAGACACCATCTTCCATGGGAGGGAAAAGGAGAGCTCCTTCCCTGGCAGAGCTGTAGAAAAGGAGAGAGAGAGAGAGAGAGAGAGAGAGAGAGAGAGAGAGAGAGAAGAGAGAGAAAAGAGAGAGAGAGAAAGAGAGAGCGAGCTTCTGGTGTTGCTTCTATTTATCCATGTGAGACAGGTGGCTCTTGAAATTGGCACTTCCTGCTGACATGGGGTCCAAGCCACTCCCCCAGGGCTGATATTGGATCCAAGCCACTCGTCCAGGTCGCGTTCCCTTGCCAGCCAGCCTTAGCCATACCCTACCTCACTACCTCTTTGCCTTTATTCCTACCTCATTACCTCTTCCAAAAATGTGTCCTTCAGCTCATATTAGTGTTTTGCCATTATGTTATTTTAATATACCTTGAAGGAATGCTCATGTAAAGACTGGCTTCTTTATAGGTCTCCCTATAGGATAAAAATATCTATACATATACTCTGACTACTAAGCTTTGTTAATTTCATGGCACAAACTTCCTTCTATCTAGTTCAGAGTTTATGTTTCTATTGTCTGGAGCTAGTCACTTCAAAGGAACTTCAGGTCTGAAAAAAGGATCAGATCCCAGGTTCTGAGATAGGTGGTAAGAATTTAAAATTTTTAATGGTTGTAGAAAAACATAGATATCTTTATTTAGTGTATTCCTTGGCCATTGCTATAATTATAATTAGAGAAGTTTGGGTTTCTTATTGACCAACCAGGGAGAAGTCTGTTACACTTGGGTAAAAACCTCAGGACAAATAGAGGTTAATATTAAAGATAACATACTTATGTCAAATGCTGCCTATTTTCTTTATCTTCTAACACTTTTAGGAGTCACTATTCACCAATAGTCTATCTTTAATTTTGATACCTACTTATTTAATGCAGTTGTAAAATGAAGCTACATGTCAATATCTTCCTAAGATCTTTTCCAGACTATCAAAGAATGATGGTTCTTCATACAATAAAACCCATCTTTCTTTGTCATCTTCAAGTCAGTCAGGGTGAAACTTGATCTCTATCTAGGGAGATTCAACAGTTCCCACAGCCTGAAGCCATGCTGAAGCTATAGATCAAAACTGGAGATGAGAGATGATGTAGGAAAGAAGAAATAAAAATAGATGGAGATAAGAAAACCAAAATTCTAAAATCACACTTGTAAAAAGACTGCAACTTCAGAATATGCATGTATCCAAGGTTATCCATATTTATATCCCCTTGGCTTGTTTATGTTTCCTATTTATATACCCTAAACTTGTTTATGGTTTTTTTTCTAGCCAGTAATATCCAAATTCTTTAAAGTCCTTAAATTGGTGTAGTTGATAAGATAAAGGGCAGAAACCTGACCTTAAGAAAGAGAAAGAGATTAAAAAGTTTCAAGGAATATTTTTAGGCAAATCATCTTAAACCATTCATCTTTGAATAATAAACCACTAAGCCATAACACTCTGCTCTAGACTTCATGTCCATCTCATAATGTGAAATGTATTTAGTCCTTCTCTAAGAGTCACCCAAGTCTTAACAGTTTCACAGTGCTGACAAGCCAAGTCCAAAGTCTTCCTTGAGACTCAAGGCAAACTCTTAAATGTGAACCTGTATAAAAAAAAAAAGTTAAATACTTTGAACATACACTGTCATAGGGTAAGTATTTCTGTTAAAAAATGGAGGAATGAGGGATTGAAGAAAATTGCTCAACCCATGATTGAAAACAACAGGACAAACATTAAGTCCTGTGAAGGCACATCTAGCAGATGATCTAAGTTCCTGGTATTTCCAACTTTCACCACACCTTTGGCTTCACTCCCTCAGGTTTATGCACTGATGTCTCAGGGGTTCCCTGAATGAGCCTGGCTTTACTTTGTGCACTTCTGTTGGCATTCTGGTCTTTCGAGCTATGGCTAGTACCACCCATCAAGCTCTGTTTAGAGGATTCTAGGGCTTCTCTCGCCCATTTCTCCCAAATTTATAAACTCCCCCACAAGCGAATTTCAAATGTTTCTGCACCAATTGGTCAGGTACAGTCATGGCAAGACCACCATTCCTAGCACACGTTGTCTGTATTAGTCAGCTTTTCCATTGGTAGACACAATATCAAATATCCACAGCTTAAAAGAAGGGAGGGTTTTATGGCCTCACAGTTTCAGTGGATCTAGTCAGTGCTTGCTCCAAGGCAGAGACAGCATGGTGGAAGAGGCTTGCAGAGAAAAGGAACTCACTCTATGACAGTCAAGAAGCAGAGAGAATGGAAGAGCTAAGGAAGGAGCCATATCCCTCCAAAGTCATACCTCCAGTACTACACCTCCTCCAATAAGACCCCACGTCCTAACAGCATATTTAGCTATGAACTCATGTTTGGATCAATCCATCAGTGAAGGTGTTGGCCCCATGATCCAAATATCCTCGAAAGGCACTTGTGGATCAAAACAATAACATATAAGCATTCTGAATATGATGTTACATATGATCCTATTGGGCCAAATTGTTTTAGTACATGTCTGTAGTACGTAATGTTTACATTCCTTTTGCAGAGTTAGTACATGTACATAACACATCTTAATTCCTTTTTCATCCCTTTTCCCTTCCCTCCCTCCCACCTTATTCTATCTCTTGGTCCTCTTCATCAAACACACACACACACACACACACACACACACACACACACACACACACACATGCTTCCTATTATCTATCTTTTTATTTTGGTCTTTATTTATACATTGGGTTTCCCTACATCACATGTTAGTCCTCATTTGAGTAAGGCAAAGTACAAACAAAGAGAAAATTAATGAAGGATGGATAGAAGAAGACAAGGGAGTGGATCTCTTGCCAGTGGGCAAGAGTCCAGGAGACCAAGGACAAGGGGTGAGGGGAGGGAAGGAGAAATCAGCAGAGTAAAGGTATAGCCTGTACAGGAAACTAATAATCTCAATGAATGTAAACATTAAATGCCATCAAATGAGCTAAGTTTAATAATATTAACACGGATAAAATGGGGAAAGAGGAATTAGAAGAAGAGGGAGGGAGGGGGAGGAATGGGATTAAAAAAAGAAACAAGTTGTAGTACACACTGGTACCCACTCCCCAAGATGATTGTAAACAGCATGTGCTGCAAACATGTTCTAATTAAAAGAAAAGAACGAAAAAGAGAAACTGTGAAGTATTTAAGCTTGTCTTATTTACTTCACTTCATGAAATAAGTATGTTATGATTTAGTGCTACACTGTTTACAGTTGAATATTCGTAACTTCCATTTTTCCTTGTTTTGTGGAAGTTTGCTTACTTTGAGACTGTGCTGTTAGATGTGTGCGAGTCTGTGATCATTGTGTCTGCTGACTGCACTCAGTTTTGTCTGTCAGAAGCTTGTCTGAGAGATTTTGGCCCAAACGTCTACTCCACCTACTATTAATGGAGAACTATCTGCTAGTTAGTCTTTGTCTCGTAATTCCTCCGTATGCTTTTATTTTCACTGTTTTTACACTCTGCGGTTTGAGATGGGACTTTTACAAAGCAGCACAAAGTTGAATTTTGAAACTTCTGCAGTCAGTATATTAGTCTTTTCACTGAAAATAACATACACATAAAATACATTTAGCACAGATGTTTTCTGACTTACGATAGTTTGATTTGCAATTTTGAAGCACTAAATACATTTAAATTTGACATCATAATTGATATATTTAATTACTACTAAATTATATACAGAGTCTGCTGAAAATATCTACACACTTCAGCAGTTTGTCATAGCAACACATGCCTGGAAGCTGATGGCCACCACTTTGAGCACCTCTTGTAGTTGTAGAGGCCAAAGATAACTTGTATTAATCTCATGATGTCTCAATAAGTTTAGTATTAAAATATTTACACACGTTTTTCTCTTCCTGACGTATACATTTTTTGTGGACTCTGTGTTTTGCCTCCTCTATGTTCTTGCTTTCTATTACTTTTTGCCCTCTCTTAAATGATAAAGCTTGTTATTATTCAATTTCCTTTTTTTGTATTTGCCTTACCCTTATATAATCTATTACTTTTCAGTGGTTATGTCAACCAGAAAAATAGAAATGTCGACATATTTGCATGACATGGCACAGGCTAATATTAATTAATTAATTATTTTTAGACAGTACAAAACTGCATATCGGTTTTCTTCCTTTCAGCTTTTTAATTTTTGTGGTACTGGGGATTAAACCCCAGGCCTTCACATTGGTTTGCATTCCTAGCATTATTTATTTTTAATTTTGAGACAGTCTAATTTGCTATGCTTCCCAGGCTGGGCATGTACTTGGAATCCTTCTGCTCCAGCCTCGTAGGGGGTAGGAATTACAGATATGCACCAAAACACCAGGCTCCTTCCTTTTACCATTACTTTCAACTTTGTATGCTGCCGTGGCTATGTATTTTAATCATTTCACCATATCTTTAAATAAGTTTTCTATAAATATTTTTATTGAGACATAATATACATGCAATGCCCAGAGTTTAATTAGAGCTTGGTAAGTCTTCACAAAGACACACTCCTTTGAAACCACCACCCAAGTTGATGCATGTACTGTTTTACTCCAGGAATCTTCTTTGTGCTCCTACCATGATCTGAATGTGTCCCCCAAAACATGTCTCTTGAAATTTAACAGAACTGTGTCATTAATGAGCTAGTATTCAGTGATGGGGCTTTGGGAGTTGAAAAGGCAATAAGGGGTTAGTTCCTTTATGAAAGTGGCTTCTGAGAGCTATCTGGCCTCCATCCCTCCTGCTTTCCATTTCATCCTGCTTGCCATGTGTGGACATTGTGGCAAGGTGCCATCTTGGAAGACGAGAGCGAGTCTTCACCACACACTACATCTGCTGGTGGCCTTGACTTTGGGGTCCTCAGTCTGTAAGGTCATGAGAAATACATTCCTGTTGCTTATAAATTACCCAGTCTCTGGAATTTGGTATAGCAGGACAAGTGGAATAAGATGTCTTCTCATGTCAGATGTATTCATGATTTCCATCATTAGTCTATTTCTTCTTTTCTTGAACTGTACTTAAGTAGAAACGTAATGTGTATATGTGATAGTTTCTGGAAAATCTCTGTTAACATTTCTACAGTACTTTTTTCTAAATTTTTGCATTTAGCAATAATTAATAATTTTTTCTATCATATTTACCATATATAATATATATGCATATATATCGCATTATAAACATTCGTTTATAATAAACATTCGTTTTTTCTTTCTAGTTTTTCCTATTTTGTGTAAGACTATTACAATATTTGTTACATGTTATGGTTTGGATGCAGACTTTCCCCCAGTGCCTCACGTGTTAGTCTTCATTCCGTGTCTGCGCTGCTGAGAGGTGAGGGAACCCTTAGAAGGTGAGGCTTAATAGTGGGTGGTTAGGTCATTGGATACATACGCCGGCAGGTTAGTTCTCATGGGGCTGCTTGGTAGTTTCAAGAGTGTCATAGCAGCCTGATTTTGCTCTGTGTTGCTTTTGGTTCAAGATGCAGTCGCTCCTTGGCTTCCCCATGCACAGCTGCCATTTCTATACATACCACAAAGGTATGCAACAGGCAAAGAGCATTTCCCAAGGCTGTGCAGTGCTATTTGGACTTTCCCCCTCCAAAGCTGTCAGCTAAATAAAACTTTTCTCTCATAAAATTAGATATCTTTGGTGTTCACTGAAGCAATCTAATGCATAAATCTTTTGGTACAAATACCGACTCCTTTATTTTGGCTACATGCAGTCAGTTCTGTCATGTACATGTTCTTTTTTTTTAAATTTTAAACCAAGAACATGTATTGGTACATTCTACATACAATGGTCACATTCATTACATTTATTCTGTACCTATACATGATGTATCTTGGTTCTCCCTCCTCTCCCCCCTCCCCTCTGCACCCTCCCTCCCTATTTACAGCAGGTTCATTCATCGTTTTCCATATTTTCCCTTTCCCCTCTCTCCCCTGTTGCCTTTCTGCTTTTCCCCTTCTTTCCTTCTAGTACTCCTCTCCTCTGCACACCATCCTCCTTTTATATAATATCTATTACACCTCTTTGTCCTTATTTACAGTTATGGTTTCTCATATCAGAGAAAGAATTCGATGTGTGCTCATGAGTGATTTATTTCACTTAAGAGTATGTTCTCAAGAAACATCCATTTATATATGAATGACTCTAGTTTATCTTTTTTATGGCAGTGTAGTACTCCATTGTGTAGAAAAACCACATTTTCTTTAGCCATTCGTTGGTTGTTGGGCATTTAGGTTGTTTCCAAGACTTGGCTATTACAAATTGTGTTGCTATGAACATGGTGGTGCATACGTCCTTGTGGTATGACGATTTTAATTCTTCTGGGAAGATTCCCAGTAGGGGAATAACTGGGTCAAATGGAACCTCCAGTTGTAGTTTTTACCACATGCTATTAAAAAGCTTTTGCACCGCAAAAGAAATCACCAATAGAGTAGGGCAAAACCCCACAGACTGGGAAAAAATTTTTGCTAGCTATCCATCAGACAAAGGTCTAACATCTAGAATATATAAAGAACTCAAAAAAATTAAACCTCCCAAATTTAAAGACCCAATCCAAAAGTGGGCAACTGAAATGAATAAACATTTCTCACATGAAGAAATAAAAATGGCAAATAAATATATGAAGAAATGTTCAACATCACTAGTCATTTGAGAGATGCAAATCAAAACAACGTTAAGATTCCACCTCACTCCAGAAAGAACCGCGTATATGGAAAAATCAACCAATAACCAATGCTGGCGGGGCTGTGGGGAAAAAGGAACCCTCCTCCACTGTTGGTGGGAATGTAGACTGGTCCAGCCACTGTGGAAATCAATATGGAGATTCCTCAAAAATAATGTACATGTTCTTAAAAGTCACTGCACTTACAAAACTCAGAATAATCACCAAAATAATTATCAGAAAAGTGGGGCTAAGGAAATAACATTTAAAATATTTTCAGTGATACTCAAAATAATGAGTTATAAAAATAAAACATTGTGGATGTTGGATGGTGAAGAAACACATAAATACTTCAAGGCTCATGACACTCTCCACATGAAATTTGTTGAAAAACAAAGAAATTTGCTTGTGAAAGTGATTGTTAGAAAGATCTCGGGTAGGGAATTATTGCGAAGTGGTGGGAAAGAAAGTGCCTGAAATTAGAAAGAAGTTATATGATCATCAAGAATGTGGAAGAAAAATTCTTTGGCTCTAGTCAGCTTCACAGAAATCCAGCTACAACTACTCATAGGCAAGAATACCACGGAACATATCTCAGGGCCCTGGAGTGAGGCTGGATCATCCTCAAGGATAAGAGAAGTGAGAAAAGTCTCATTTTAGGTGTAGGAGAATCAGTTCATTTTGGGAGTGTTACATCTCTGCCAAGGTGGAACAATGTCAACCCAAGGTCGATGGTTTCTACAGTAGGAAGGCAGAGTTAGAAATGGATATCCAGCTTCCCCATGTCTTTGAGACCCTTTTTCAGAGACTCACTCCTGTTTCATCCTACAGTGACCACTGGAGATTTTTGGCAGAACTGGAGCACAGGGGGCCATTAGAAACAACAAGCAAGGGAGGGGTAATGGTAATCTGTGTGTGGGAGGTGGTGGTGGCTCTACAGGCTAGACAATGGAGGACCTGTACTAGGGAAGCTGGTCACTAGCATTTCTGTACTGGAAACTTAGTGTGTAGGCCTGCTGGGCTCAAGTCCCTACTAGCTTCCCCATAACTCCATGGTTCTCTGCTTAAGCATCCATGGGTAGATTCCTAAGTATTTTATTTTGTGTGTGTGCAATTGTGAAAGGTATATCATCTGTTATTTCTTTTTCGGTGGGTTTATTGTTTGTGTACAGGAATGCTATTGACTTTTGGGTGTTGACTTTGTATCTGGTAATGGAACTGAATTTCGTTATTAAATCTAGAAGTTTTTTGGTGGAGTTTTTTGGGTCTTCTATGTAGAGTATCATGTCATCCACAAATAATGATAATTTCACTTCTTCCTTTCCTATCTTTATTCCTTTTATTTCTTTCTCTTATCTAATTGCTGTGGCTAATGTTTCCAGAACTATGTTGAATAATAGTGGTGATAATGGGCAACTTTGTCTTGTTCCAGATTTTAGTGTAAAAGCTTCCAGTTTCTGGGGCAGGGAGGCAATGTACATCCACTAGTATCTGCAGATGGGTACATTCTGCCCCAGCCAATCCAAATGTCTGAATTGTGGTTGGACTAATTCCTGAGGCTCTTCTTGAATGTTCCCAAAACTGAGGCAGTGTAAGTGTGTGGATATCTGCAAATCAAAGTATCTGGTCCTTCCTATTCGTCCCTGCTGGCATCACTAAGCCAAATAAGCTTCCCATACATTTCCCTTCACCGCAAGCCCCACCTTGATGCAAGCCAGGCCCGGCAGGATTTTGTACCTATGGCATCTGTTTAACTTACGTCATTCTACCTTTTTCCCCAAGCAGTGGAGATTCACAGTCGGTCTGTCTGGTCCCCAGTGAGAAACAGGTTTTGCTCTACTGGCTTTTCAGTTGTCCTACTGTGCTGTAGGAGAAAATAGCATTCTTGTCTGGCCCTGCCGTGTTGTCCGAGATGTAAGGACTCACTTATTCCATTCGTCTACTTAGATGTAGCCTCTCCTGCTCCCAGCCACTAGCACACTCACCATAGACATGATCTTCTGCAAGTTTTCTGTTCAGAGTATATTCATTCATTTTTTTTTTTGGTTGCTATATTGAAATACTGAACCTAGGTAATATACTAAGAAACAGTTTTGGCGGCTGAAATTCCAAACAGCACAGGCCAGCTCTGGTGAGGAACACCCCCCCACCAGGCTGCACCACAGTATGGCAGATGGCATCAAGTCAGAAGCATATGCAAGAAGGGGAGAGTGTATGAAGAGGAAGAAGATAGAGTGTAATGATGAGCCAGTTTTGCTTTTTCATAACAAATTTCTCTCATAGGAACTCTCTGGGTTTTTAAGTTACTATGTTAATTCCTTCTTTAGGTGATAACCCAATGTCCTAAACCACCTTCTAGACTCACCTCTTAAGCATTGTGGTGTCACTAGATGGGCCCTGAGGAGACCCCTTAGGAGTAGGTGGGACCTGCAACTCACTCACCTACAGAACAGGTTTAAGTTCACTGACATATGTCCCAGAAAATAATTAGAGAATGCTTCAGTGAGAGTCATTAGAATGATTTACTGAGGCAGAAATAAAGAAGTATGCATCAAGGAGAATGGAGTGTGGGCTCTCAAGGGATCTACCTATGGTCTGGGCTGGGTATATTTATGTAGATTTGGGCGGTGGAAATCTGTGGAATTTTTGAATCTATAGAAAGAGCAAGTTTAATTTACAATGAGAAGATATGGTCCTTTCTATAGCCAAAAGAGCATGGCCCATTCACAGGTGGAAGCCCATTTTACAGGAGAAATGCAAGAGCCCATTCGTTTGCATTTTTTAGGACTTAGAAATTTAGGAGTAACTAACAAGTGAAAAACTGTAAACTTTGGTTTCTTTTTATTTTATTTTTTTAAATTTTATCTTAATGGTACATTTTAGATGTACATAGTGATAACATTCATCATAGGGGATTTGTACCTGTACATGATATACCTTGTTGCTTCTTTTTTTCCCATTTCCATCCCCTCCCCTTAACCCCTCTTTCCTCCTCCCTCCCTATTTACAAAAGCTTTGTTTCCATTTTTTCCTTCTATTTCTTATTTCTCTTGTCCCTCTGTTCCTTTCCCCCGCCCCCTCCTTTGTTCCCTTTCCCATTTGGACATTTTCTTCCCTTTCCCAATATAATACATTTCAGTCTTTCTTTACACTTTCAGTTTCTCACACCAGAGAAACGATGTGGTATTTAAATATGTGTGTCCGGTTTATTTCACTTAAGAGTATGGTTGGTTTTTTTTTAAAGTAAAATTTTTAAATTATGATTTACCTGTCTCATTTCTATCTATTTTTATTTCTTGTATCCTATATCACTACTGCTTCTCACAGCAGCTCATTGGAGACCAACCTTCCAGAACATGAACCTTAAGGAACACACTTAAGCCATGTTCCAACTGTGCAACAAATTTTAGTGCTGATAATGGATGCAAAGGTCCTTCCTGTTATTTGGGAAGGAAAGGAAAGGGTCCTTTCTTACACACTCATATTAATAATCCCAAGTTGATTATTTTATTAGTTACTTCTCTTCCCTCCTTTTTCATTCTCTCTCTTTCATCAGTCTTTAGAGTTTATTTCCTCTTATGAGCAAATTGGTTCTTCCATGACCATGTATTCTTCTTGGGCTCTATTGCTTGTAGTATACGTTTTATATTATGAGTTACTTGAGGTTAATTTTCGAGACTCAAAGCACATTTTTATCCTGAAAAAGACTCTACTGTTAGAATAAGAGGAAAGAAGCAGAGGTGTGAGCTCAACAGGACAGGTTTATTTAGAACAAACCTAAGAGAGACATTCCTGGTACTTAGATTAGACTGGCAACTCTCATACAGGCTATGAGATCTTTCACTGGGTCATGTGCATAAAGGGGGGCTGTGAGAGGAAACAGTCAAAATGGGACTTCTGAGGAGCAGAGTTCAGTGGAAAGGAGCTTTGGCCCTTGCCAGGGACAAGATCTGAGAACATACAGAGAGTTGTGGTTGCTTGTCAAGAGTAGGGCTGAATAATAATGAGAGTTACGGGATGTAGCTGTGCTCACTGGGCCTTATCAAGCTGTGATTATCCATCTTTAGCAGGGGTGCAAGCACAGTGGGGTAGGGGTGGAAGAGTTGAAGTGATCTCCGTTCAGACTTTAATGATGGCAGTCAGATCCCTTCATTTACACTCACTGGTATTTTGAGGTACTGTCTTTGTTTTGGGATTTAAAATTGTGCTTTAGAAATTATATGCCAAATTTTGTCCTTTTATGTTTTCTGTGTTTGGCCACTTCAAGAGGATATCAACTTCAGCATCATTATCTCGTGATAATAGTGAAAGTGTTACTGTGGGTGGTAGGGTCCCTGAACAGATTCCAGCGTCTTTTGCTCAGTGAACAAAGAATTGGATGTAGCATGCGCTTGTAAGCAAAAAGCAGCTAATGACATTTGAAGGGCGAAGGTACACCCAAAGTGAGTGAGCTTGTGCCAGCTGAAAGGAAATTGTGCGAGCACTGAGGAGACAGTTGAGTGCACTCACACCGGAGAAAAGGAAAGCGGCATGAGAGGGGAATGTTTGAGCTTGAGGAGTTGAAATTCCAGCGAGGCCTAGGAAACTTCCCATTGGGTATTTCAGAGCATGGTTTACCACATGACTGACAGGGTGCTGAGTCATATCAGCAGTATCTACTGCACATATTCTTTCCCATAATTCTCTCTGTTAGAATTGGGTGCATGAGATGCAGTCCACATACGTGAACATTTAATGAACTCCAAGCAAAGAAAGGCCACTGTAGGTCATGCCAGCAGGTGTAGCACCCACGTGTCCTGGTTAAGAAATTTGGAAATTTCCAGGGGTCTTTGTTATTGTTGTTTCTGCCTATCAGTAGTGAGACTTGGGACAAAGGGGCATGGTCCAGGTTCAAGTGAGTGGAGGGGACTGGTCCCATAGCTCCTAATTCTACTATCTATGTGAAATTGGCTACAGGATAAAAGAGCAATTATTAAGAATTACAATGTGTTTATATTTCAGATAGCATTGAATATAGGACCATCAATAAAAGATTGAATAGTTCAAAGATGGAACAAGAAAGATATTTGAGTTATAGAATTTTATAGGGACCAGGCCTTATGTGACAGACGTAGCATGGTAAAATAAAATGGGTACAAAACTGGGTTGGGAGACATGGAATGGTGAGGTAAGCCTTATGTAAGTCACATTTATGCCTCTTGGTGGACTTTCAGCAATATCCAGCCCAGAAAAAAAGATTCACATCTCTCAGAGAAAGAGAGAGATTTAGAAATCATGGCTGGCCCCACACTGGACTTTTCTTTTTATTAGTTTTTGTTTGCTCGCTTGCTTTTTAAATTCCTTGCTCTGTGCCTCACTTGTTCCATTTGCAGAGGAAGGAACATATACGGTCCCCTGTTCTAACTGTCCTCAGTAAGTCCCTCGAGACTTGCCATAAACTGGGTACAGAGCAGCCAAATGATCTGTCACCATATTTTGGCAGAAAGGGAAAAATAGACTTGTGATTGTGATAATATGGTAAGCACAATGCCTCAGAGTGTCAAGGGCAGCCTCAGGTATTGATGGAAAGAGCTGCTCTGTTATTACAAAAAGTCTTTCTTTGTACTGCTCAGACATAGGAGAAGAGAAAGAAATCTGCCTCTCTTAGTCTTGGACAATATTTTTAAAATATACATTCACATCTACCTGCAGTCATGTCAGAAAATCCAGAAGTTTTCCAGGTTCTTCCCTGACTCCAGACTCACAGTGATAAGATCAAGATAGACATAGCTGGGAAAAGATTCTGTCTTTAGTTCTGCATCATGGATTATGATGTGGTTGCCTCTCATTTCAACTCCTCTTTTATTTCTTTGTCTCTTAATTCTTGTATTTCACAAGTTAGGACATGGAAATCTCAGATTCTATGGCTTCAGTGGAAAATACTGTACCTCTTTCTCTTAAATTCAAGGGATGACTTTATCTTGGGGCTGGCATTCTTCAGAAATATAGCTAAATAAGGGCTCTTCAGGTACTAACAAATCCTCCCTATTCATACCCATATCACACAATAACTTCCCAGGTGTGCCTGACTGACTTTACAGAAGCCTCCTAGATTTGCATTGGTATCTGATATATGTTTGCAACCACACAATTAGCCTCTCTAAATTCACATTTCTGGTCACTACTTCGTACAGGCTTCATGGTAAGGGTGAAGTAAATTGCTTTATGGGGATTAGAAAGCAAGTGTCAGCAATAACTGTTTCCAGAAAGAGATTAATACTATAGAAATTTGTTGTACTAGGAGGATTCTTAGGTCATATTTTGGAAGAAGTGCAACAGAACACGGGAAGCTTGTGCGAAATTTATTCTAACCCTGAAACAGATTCCCCTTCCATGCTTACTTAGGGCCTCCATTAACGTACGTACAGGGTACGTGAAACATAAACCCGATTTGCTAGGATAGGCACCACTGCTAGATCTTCAGGGCAGATATTTTTATCCTGAGTAATGTCAACCACTGCGGAAACTGTCATGGATCCTGGAAGAGAAGAGCACAGATATCATCTCACAGACACTTCTGGGTTCTCTCTTTTCTGCTGGGGTCAGGTACCTGCCTACTCGGGCTCAGTTCTCCCAAATCATTTGAAAAGTGATCACCGTCTTAGCTTTTCCCACTGCTGTTGCCTCCCTTTTGGTACCTGGTCATTATTCTTTCAGCTACCCAGGTTCCTCTGACCCACCCCATCTCCACTCTTTCCCTCGCTGGTGGAGAGCCCCTCCCTCGGACACGCCTCTACTCACTATTGCTCTGGAAGTCCCAGTAGAAGGTTCTTGGGCTCTCGGGGCAGAGGCAGGTGGTGTATATGTAGGTGAATGGACCCTCCATGGGCTGGCTGCCTATGAGGTGAGTTTTAATCTGGTGGGGCGAGAGGACTCAGTGTTAGTCTGGCAAATAGGAAGGGGCAGAAAGTCAAGAGATGAAGAAGCTGGAGGCTGGCCACAGGATCCCACATTCTCAGTGTCGCTGTAGGGGCGAGTTGGCAACAGGCTCTTTTGCCTCCTGTTTTCCAACTGCTGCCTGAAGTGTGGGCAAGTGACTCAGCAGGGGACGGGAAGATGCAAGTCCATCCACAACCTCATCCTGGGATAACAGCCCAGCAGGGAGCAGGCTGTACCTAGTTATCAGTGGAGTTCTGGGCGACTGGCAATGAGGAGACTGGCCAAAGGAGTGACTGAATCCAAGTGTGATAGTGAAGGGGCGTTGGGAACAGCAGTTCTCGTGCCGGTGAAATGCACGGCTAGAGATTACAGCAGAATCTGCAGGACAGCAGTCAGCAGAATTAAAGGCACTTTGTTCTCAGAGATGTTTGCTTTGGGCATAGTATCTGCTCTTCTCCAATAAGATGGTTTACACTAGGTCGACATGTGTCATGTGACAAACCGTCTCATTCTGGCCCTATCCTGTGGTGAAAACTCCTACACAATATGTTGCAAATGCTTTTCTTCTATGTCTTTGTTCTCGTGTCCTTGACTTATAAACAAATACCCACAGAGGTCTCAGCTCGCTGCCGTTTTCCTGAGACTTTGAAATCAGCCCCTCTGGGTCCTGTGGGTGACTGAACTAAATCTCGTCCCTGAGGAATCTTTTCATCCTGTGTGGAGTCGCGGTTGCCTGTACGATCTTTCACACTGTGACCTGCTGAGATGGCAGCCTGGCTACTTGGGTGTAGATGCCAAGGCCAGGTCTTCTTCTCAGGTTGGCTAAGCCCCACTGTGCTCCATTTTAACTTTGTAACCCTTAAGGATTGAAGTTACTCCTCTCATACCATTTGCCTCCACTGTGAGATGGAACATTTACCTCTCAAAACGGGCTGTTAGATAAGCTAAGGAAATCTGGAGGGGAAATTCTCTCTCCCTCTCTCCCTTTCTCTCTCTCTGTGTCTCTCTTTCCTGTTTTTTGATTGGAGAAAGCTTGGCAACTTAGTATCTCAGATTATTGTATGTATGAACTTTGACATCTAGTTAGTGTTAACAGTGGTGTTTTATCCTGGGTCCTGTCAGCCTGGCGGGTCCTGTGGATAAATTCATGAACTCTATATATAGATAGAAAGAAATTACATCTTCATTTTTCTAACCTTAGTGGACATTAAGCCTTCTTTTTTTGTGGTGAAAGGCATTAACAAAATACAGTAGCATCAGCGCTACATATGACTTTATAACAAGGAAGAAGGAAATAACAAGGAAGAAGGAAATGTTCATGGCACTTTACAGATTGAAATACCTCACACAAAAAAAGCTAATCAAGAGACCGAGGGGTTGGGAAGGAAGAGAAAATGGGATTAAAAAAAGGAATTAATATGTATCACGTACATGTACCAACTACCCACAAAGAATGTAAACATTCTGTCCAACGACTATGTGATAATAAAAAAATTTAAAAAAAATTGCCCGTGACTGGTTTTACATTGCTGAAGCCACCTGCTATCTGCTCATTCCAGCAGCTTGCTCTGTTACCTGGCAATTTGGTGCTCAGTAGCCTTCTGCCCCACATGAAATCCCAGCTTTCTCACCATTGTGTGCTACTCAGATCCCCCTGGAGAGGCCTAGAGTTTAGAATAGCCTGTCATTGAATTGTTTATCTATTTATTGTATTTGCAAGGGGATATCACTATGAGTCAGAATTTTCAACATTTGGATAATTTAAATTAAACAGTAAGAATCCGTCGGATGTTCAGCCTATCAGGGAACCGGGTGTGTCAAAGGCTTGGACAGTTTTCTGTAGCTCTTTCTTCAAGCTCTGCAATGGCAGCCATCACAGATCATGTCTTCACAAAAGAAAACTTGTTTATTACTTAAAAGTCTGGCTTTTCCAGCTAATGCATCAATACACACATATGTTACTGTTTTACAAGTTTATTTTATTTAATTTTATCATTGCTATTCAATCTTTAGTTTCATCTTTAAAAATGCCTTTAAAAGCGTTTTATTCTGATAGGTGCCGTGGGCATTGTGAGACCCATAAAATGGTCCATAGCACAAAAATGCTTAAGCACTATGGCTAACCAGAAGTTTTTTCAAGTTTATAGTCTTATATAAATCTTATATGCAAATACATACTCACAGGTGTACTCCATTCTGTTTTATTTCTAAAAGGAATGTGAATTCTGTTTTATTTCTAAAAGGAGTCTAAGACTTTATCAAAAATTTAGTTGTAAAAGCATTGTATTTGATAGAAAATAAGATGGTAGACATTTTAAACTTATAAACAAATTCCATTTCCCTAAAAGTTTTAAGATTTGAAGGTGTTTAACATTCTGCATTCATTTTTTATTTCAAGCTACAAATAAAAATTGGCTGGATAAAGCTAGCAAAATTTCCCTTCACACAAGTTCTTTCTCATTTGCAAATCACTGACTCAGACTAAAGAGATTCTTTGCATTTTATCTGGACTTAGGTGACCTTTCAAAAGATCAGTCTATTTTGTTGTACCAGAATGATTCTTAAGGTTTAATCGTATTGTTTACAATATTACATGACATTGTGTTGATTTGAATACATTTTATAAAACTATTACTTTTTTAGGAGTCAAATGGAAATTCATGATCACAGCCAGAAACTATTATCATGACAAATATTGATCATATGAAACATGTACATATTTTCCACATTGCCATCTCTGGTTGTGATAAAGCATAAAACTGAAAAACTGTAGCCTCTCTTCCAACCCAAGATAACATAATATGGTTCAGATTTATGGATTGCAAACAAAAAAAATTGACAAAGCAGCTGGGATATTCTCTGCTTAATGATCAAGAATTTAATAAGTCTGGGAGCATTTTTAGGATGCATTTTAATGAATAGGGATCTTTGTCCTCACAATTCCGTTTGCTGCTTAATTCTTGTCCCTAAGTCCCTCTCATGCTGTAGGGAAATTTGACCTGATGTCATGCTCTAACCCCAAGCTGCTCAAAGAGTGGACTCTTGAAAAGAGCTCCCTCATACCCTGGGAGTTGGTTACAAACCTAGAAGCTCTGGCTTCTCCCAGACCATTGAATCAGATTCAGTGTTTTGATGAGACCAGCAGGTGAGTTTTAGGTGCACCATGATTTGAAAACCTCTGCCATAGTTTAGGGATTCAACTTCCCTCTGACCACCACTGAGCTGTGGAAAGGAGGAGGAGCATGTAGCTCCTTGTGGGGCTGGGGAGGCCTAGACTAAAGTTAGCTACTGGAGAGACAGAGTGAAAGAGCAGAGGAAGTGGGAGAGGAAAGCAGACTCACTGCAGAGTTTACAGGACGGGGGCACTACAGCCTGTTGTCCTCTTCTCTCCACCTGCTTTAATCCCCTGCATGGGCTCCAGTGTGTTCTTCTGAGCACCCTCTACTCAAATCCTGTCCCATATGCACCATGCTCAAAGCCATAAAGAAACTCCTACCAGTTCTCCCCCAGCACTTGTGTCTTTTCTCTTTTTCTCTCACTTCCTGTTCATACTTTCTCTCTTTCTCTTCCTCCCTAAACCTTCCTGGACTAGTTTCTTCATCTGTAAGATAAAAATAGTCAACTTCCACAAGTGCTTATAATTGTTCTGAGGCTGAGGTAGAATAATATATATGAGAAGGTTTTATTAAGTATACTGTGAAATATTAAATTATGAGTTTGATTATATTGTATTCATAGTTAAAGAGTCAGATTTGTTTGGAGTCAGATTTGCCTTGAGGTTGCTCCCCCAGGTCTCTACTTACCACCATGCATTCTCTCAATTCCGTCTCAACTGTAAGTTTTACGGTGATGTCTTCATTTGCTGCTGCTACATTTGGCATCTGCATATCGAGTGTTACCAGCTTTCTACTGATTCTGAAAGGAGCAAAACAGGCCACAGAGATCAGAGACGAGTCCATGGGAGAGGGTGGGCACCGTGAGGTGGTAGGAGGAGAGGACCGTGCAGGGGAGGGGATGATGGGGGTTGGATCAACTGCTCAGCATCAGACTCCTCAAGAACTATTCTGTGTTGATTGGTTTGGTTGTTTTTTGTGGATTTGGTTTTGTTGAAAACTAAATGGTTTCATTTTTTCTATTGACAAAAATTAAAAAAAAGAAAAAGAATCAAAGTACAGTTCCCCAAGTTCTTTGCTAATGTGGATCGGAACCTATCAGAATCGAGGGTTTCTGAGGTTGTTTGCTTGCATTACACCAGCTCGACAAAACCCTGAACAGTATCCTCCGGGACAGGCCGTTGTCCTCAGCCCGTCTCCCAGGCCTCCTGCTGTAGAGTGTCCCTTCTTCTCCCCAGACCTCTGGTTCCATTTCTTACTTCATTTTACTTCCTTATTTTTCTGCTTCCTTCAAACTAGGACACTTAGTACATTGACTTGTGGACCTGTGCTCCCAGGTCTCAGTGAGGGTATGAGTATGAGGCCCTAGTATTCATCTTTTGGCTTAAGGAAAAAAATCGTCTAAGCTGCCTGCAGGTACCTCAACCTCAGACCGTGGGGTGGTAATACGAGGGCATCTCATCCCTCGGCAAGTCCTGCCAAAGCTGCACAAAGCTGTTGTTCGGACCCTCACACCTCTGCACCTCCCCTTGCATGAGGCAAAGTGTGAGAAAGCAAACTTTACAGAGCAGAACTCTGAATAAAAAAGTAGAGGATGGTCTGTAGTATGGAGATGAAGCGTACATTTAATTTTTTTTTTTAAAGAAGCAGGTCTTGCTATATAGTTAAAGCCTGTCTTAAACTCACCATGTAGCACAGGCTGGCCTTGAACTCATGGTGATTTTCCTGACTTAGCCTCTTGAGTGCTGGGATTACAGGTGTGAGTCACTAAGCCCAGCTTGGAGAAAAACTAATTGTTAATTACAGTCTCTGTGTCCGTGGCAAGCCTTATTCCACAGTAACCTAGAAACCCCAGAGGAAATGTGAGGGGGTTTATGGGGCTTCCTTGAATAGAGATGTGGAATTTGCCATGAGGTTGTGAGTTCCTGGGAAGCTTAAAAATGTAAGAGGGTCTATGTCCACTCCTAGGTCAGGAGAGGAGCCCTCCCCAGGGCTTTCTGTAGGGAGGAGAAGGGCCTGGCTCACGTGTCTTCCTGAGCTCCGCTGATCCGCAGCTGCAGGCACAGAAGCAGGAGCAGGCCGGCGGGGCTGGCCCTGAACAGGAGCTGGAGAGCGCGCATAGTGAAGGACTCAGTGGTGATGTGCAGGGCAGTAGCGTCCAGCTGTCAGCACAGTTCATATATACAGATAAAGGAAGCGGAAGAGATGTCAGGTAGGCCTATGAGAGAATCAGCCAATCACTCTCCCTGCTCGTGATCTTTCCTTGTTGACTTGATGTTTGTTTTTCTATGGAAAAAGTATGAACACTCAACTAGATTGTTAGACTCTGGGAGACATGTCCTTCCTTATTTTCTCGGTACCAGAGCTTCTCAGAGTGACTCTTCGCTGGCTTCGAGGTGTGCTTTTCTTTAGCCTCCTTGTGTACTCATCAGTCCGGCTGTGTTCGGCCTCAGCTCCAGCCACTGTCTCTGCAGGCAGTGAGCGCCAGTGGAGGCAGATTTCAAGTTACAGTTGTACAGCACATTTGTGTGGTTGCTTTAGAATAAGTCCAAAGGGGTTGTCACTAAAAGAAGGTTTTTAGTTATACGTCGATCAGGGCCTCCATAGAAGCTGCCACCAATCACATGATAAGTGTCCTAGGGAAGAGCCAGCGAGCGACAGAGAGGTGGGGCTGCAGCACAGTAAGGGTGAGGATGGGATGAAAATGTGAAGGTGTTTGTGACTGTGGAGTCCTTTTGAACTTCCTGTGCATCCTACACATGCCCAAGATCCCAGATGCTCCTAAGTTGCCATTGCAGAAGACTAAAATTTCAATTCTAAATGGTTCATCTACATAGCTGGCATTTCCAAATTAGACTTTTAGGTACTGATATCCTTATTTCTTTCCATATTGAAGTGAACATGTGGTCACACCTCACACTTGTCTTATGGCAAAAAGCACATAGGAAGACACTGTAGGATGGATTTCATTCACTAGAACAGAACCGCAGCCACATCTAAGAGATTCCTGACCAAAGAATTCCTCTCCATGGAATCATGGGACAACTCACTCTTGTCAACCATGGCATTGCACTATTTTTCTTTACTAAATTAAAATTATTCCTTCCCTCTGAGTAGGGAGTTGGTCCATGTTTATCTTTTGCATGACAGAAGTCCAGAAAGATCCTCCTGGACATGAGAAAAAATTATTGTGGTAGGAGTTGCCCAAATAAATTACCAGAGCCAGGATTCAGAACTAAGGTCTTGGTGTATGTTTCCGGTTTCTTTATATAATGTTCCCTTGCCTGCATGTTGGACTCTTGTACCTCCATCCTAATACCTCTGAGTTTGGCATCATGTCTTTCTTCTCTTGTAACTTCAGCTATGGTGTGATCACATCCTTTCTACTCTGCCTGTATTCCCTGAACTCAGGAACAATGTCTTTGGGCCACCTTCCATGCTCACAGTGACCCTCCTCCATAAACATTTATGTTTTAATTCTTATGCTTCTTCTCTTACCACTTGAATAATTACCATCAAAAGGACATTCTAGCTTGATTATCCAAGAGAAAAAGCCAAAGACTCTAGATTGTGTCTACAGTGGGAAAATCTTAAATGAGCTCTTTGAAGGGCTACATTTGGAAGCACAGACCTGCCCTTCAGGATTTATCTGCAACACTCACAATAAGATATATATGAGAATAACAGTGGACAGTGAGGTAAGGGAATCGACTGAGGGTAACATGGTCATTATCCTATAAACCAGCAGGGAACCATGACACTCAGAACCCTAGAAAATACATAAAAAAAATCTCAGGAACTATGTATGCATTTCCTAGCATGGTAGTTATTTTGTTGGGTCTACTTGGGTAGGCATAGTAGCTGGTTGTTGGTGAAAAACAAGCCACATATTTTTTTGAAGTATTCATTTATTTTCAGTTACTGGTACATTTTAGATATACATAATGACATTCATCACAGGGAATTGTACCTTTACATGATATAATTTGATTCTACCTTTTTCCCATTTCCCTTTTGTCAGTTCAACCCCTCTTCTCCTCCTTATTTACAAAAGCTTTGTTTCCATTTTTTTCCTTCCATTCTCTTCTTTTTTTCTTGTCCCTCCCTTCCTTTCCCCTCCCCCTCCCTTGTTCCCTTTCCTACTTGAACAATTTCTTCCCTTTCCCCAATATATATTATACATTTTTGTTCTTATTTACACTTTCTGTTTCTCATACAAGAGAAACAATGTGGTATTTAAACATATGTGTCCAATTTATTTCACTTAAGAGTATGGTCTCAAGGTGCATCCATTTACCTAAAAATGTTTCAAGCTTATCCTTCTTTATGTACCACATCTTCTTTATCCATTCGTTGTCCATTGATGAGCATAGATGTGATTAACATTTATATCAGTAACCTTCAGATGAAGCTGATTATATTTACTGTGGTTGGCTTAAGAGCACATAAGAGACAAATCCACTATGCAACAATTTATGTGTCCCAAGTCTGTTCCAAGTTGACACAGAAGTACAGGTGTTCAAGGGGCTGAATTCATTTGAAAGGTCAATATTTCAAAAGCAGGATAGAGTCTGAATAGCTTTTCAAAGTTTTAAATGACATGTAACAATACTTTCTGAATGCAGTTTAGGACAAGTTTGATGATAATGCCACTTTCACGCCAATGATTTTGTTGAAAAATTCAATCTAGGAGATGGCTCTGTGGAGGAAAATATGAACAAAAATGGTCACACAGAAGGCAATGAAGATGTCTCTCCTAGGTTTAAAGTTCTAACAGAGGCTGATTAGACCAGATTCTAAACAACTCAGGAGGCTTACAGAAAACACGTCAAAAAATCTTTTTGGTTTATAACTTTTACTTAGAGTAACTACTTTGAAGATATTGATATACAGTGTATTAACTATTGTTATTCTTTTATTATTTTGTTATGAAATTTTGTTTTTTTAATAAAATAAAAAAAACACACACACAAAGGAAGGAATTGAGGATTCAAAAGAAGCTCGCTACAGGCTACATTTGCAAGAGAAGGGTGCTCAGAGACCCTGTAGTTCTCATGAAAGAGCAAGATAAATAATGGCCAACAAAAAGAGTCATAGAGCCAACACTCATGGAGGACCTGGTATGTGCATGGCACTGTGCTAATCGTTTTTCCCTGAATTAAGTCCCTAAATTCTAACAGCACCCCTGTGAGAAGAGATGGGTATCTCGCCTATGTCATAGAGCCAGTAACTGGTAGAGTCAACTTTTGATCCAGATTTTGTGGTATCCCCCAATTTTTTATTCATGCTATTTGGGATCCTCTTTCAGAAACATGAGACAAAGTTACAAACATAAAATATGGTTAGAAGATCCTGGAAGGGCCACCTGTAACTAAGGAACCTGAAGCTTCTTGTTACCAGCTCAGGGGTAAATAGACCTGTGGGTGGAGCCAGAACGTGAAAGTCCTGAGCTTCACACCATGACCTTCACTGTGACTGTGCACAATTTGCCAAGTTAGTAACTGGCAAAATTGAGATTCAAAATGAAGTATTCCAATATCAGAATTGATGTCCATAGACCATTTGTCCCGTTTCTTGGTGTCACATCATTTTAGAAGTTGTGGAAAGTAACCTTTCAGAGGTTTTTGTAGCTTGTTCACATCATACAGCCAACAAACACAAGGATGTTATTGAATTCAGACAGAACTGAATCCGGAGTTGGCGCTTATTCGGATTCTCTGTATTTCCTCCTAACTAGTGAAAACACGAGTGTTGCAGGACGTGAACAAGGACGTTTAACTTGTGCGAGGATGTGATGAGTTATTCGTCAGAGAAACCTAGTAGAAAGCTTATTTTTGAAGTGTGGCAATCTGAATCACAACTAGCCTGAGAGAAAAGTGCACATGTCTGTGTGTGTGTGTATCTAGAAGACATTTTTGGTTTATTTCTTTAAAATTTGGACCTATTATTCACCTATGGGTTACTTTTGTATTTAAAATAAGGCTAAGATTAACTTTTTCCACATGAATGCTATCTCTTCATCATTGTTAAAAAAAAACTATTTCCTACAACTTTACAATAAAAGAACTATAAAGTAAGTTCTTATATTGTTTCATTGATCTATTAATATTCATAATACCAATTCTAAATCTCATAATGATTATAATTTTATAATAAAACTATTTATGATATTTGATACAGTGATTTTTTTTCCTGTATGTTCTTGTTTAAGATTTTCTTATCGTCTCCTTATTCCTGACCTTGCACATCTTACCTATATTCGAAATCAGCTTTTAAAATTCTGTAAAGAAAAAATTGATATCTTCATTGGGATTACCTTGATTCTATAGATTAGCATTAGAAGGCTTAACACTTTTATATTGAATTTACAATCTTGAAGGCAATGTGTTCGTTCACTTATTTTAGCCTTTTAAAATTTCTCTCAATAATGTTTTCTATATAAAATTTTCTGTAGAAAAATCTTCTGTTAAATTTATTCTTAGGTAGTTGACATTTTGTCATAATAAGTAGTATAACTTAATTTCATGTTCTAATAATTTATTACTTGACTATAGAAATGAAATTGATCTTATAGATTGATCAGGTGTCCCAAAATCTTCCCTTTAGTGTGCTTTATTTCTCATTGTCTTTTTAGATGCTTTCTATGAACAATTATATCATTTGTGATTATGGGAGGAGAGGGAATATGGGAATAATGTTTTATTCTTACCCTTTTACAAGCTCAGTATCCTTTTTTTTCCAAATGATCAGCAGTAGAAGTATTTCAGATTTTAGACTTTCTTGCATTTTGGGCTACTTGCATATACATACCAAGATATCTTGAGGATGGAACCCAAATCTAGACATGAAATTCATTTATGTTTCATATATGGCCTGATGTTAAGTGTATACAACATTTTTAGTATGCCTGAATTTTAATTGCAAATAGTTACATGAGGTTAGGTGTGGCATTTTTCTACTTTTGGTTTTAATGCAGCACTTAAAAATTTCAGCTTTTGGAGTATTTCACACTTTAGATTTTCAGATTAGGGATGCTAAACCTATATTTAGTATTTTTTTGACTCTCTAAGCCCAGAAGATTACTAACTGGATTCAGTATAGAAGTAAATACACTTAAATTTCTGTGGTATTCATTGTTGTAATGGGCAGAGTTGATAGTTTGACATTAAATTTAATAGGTGTTGTAGATTTTAAAAGTATTCTTAGTAAGTATAAAGAGCTCTCTCTTCTTTACTAGTTGTTAAAAGGAGGATAATAGGCCCAGAGAGGAGTGCATGTGCTCACCCAGGGCCTGTGCATGTATTATCTTACACAGCAAAAGAGATTTTGGAGATGTGACTAGCGTTTAGAGTCTTGAGATGGTAGGTTACCTGGAATTTTCAGGTTGGTGCAGTCTAATCACATGAATTGTTGAAATCAGAGCCTTTCTCAGCTTTGGTTGCTTAGAAACCTATGGAGAAGAATCAGAGAGATGCAACACACAACATTGCTGGCCTTGCAAACAAAGGGAGCCATGAGCCAAGGAATCAGTGAAATTCTAGCTGGATAAGTCAAGAAATGTTGTTTTTCCCCTGGGAGGCTCTAGGGAGGAATGATACCCTAAGACATCAGAGATGTAATGCAGTAAGACCTGTTGTGGTGGACTTAATATTGTTGTCAGCTTGAGCAGGACGCCCAGCTGGACTGAGTTGGTGTGGTTTTGTGGGTGGAGGATCCACCTGAAGGTTATTGCCAACACAACATACAGGAGAAAGGGAGCAGCAGATGGGAGCCGGCTGTTTCTCCAGAGAAGCTATGTGGTGGCTGATTTCCCAGAAGTGAACTCAGCTGTTCTCACAGAAGGAGCTCGGGCCTTTGCTGTCTTCGAGGATGGTTGCTCTTCGCTTAGGGGAGCTCTGGTCTTTATCTCTGCTGCGAGCATCGTATTCTGGTTCCAGAATTTCTTCAAACTTTTAGTGCGGGCACAGATATACATGGGACATTGCTACGGGTTCCCAGTCGTTGATTGGGTCTTTTGGATCTCAAGTGCGTAGATAGAGACATTCTGCACTCTTCCTGCATTTGACTTGTGTGTGGGAATGTTGTAATTTGGACTTGTCCTATATTAAATCTGCTGTCTTGCAAACCATTGACTCTAGAAAAGTAACTAATACACCTATGTTGGACTTAAAATCAACAGAAAGCTAAGACAATGATCTTGTGCTTACAAGTACTAGAGAAAAAATAGCCTCTTTAACATATGGCACCAGAAAGCTTCCACATACAGAGGAATGTATCTAAATCCATGTCTTTCATTCTGTTCTAAAATCAAATCACAGTGGGTCACAGGCTTGATATGAAAACAGAAACAATAAATCTGCTCGAAGATAAAGTAGGTAAAACTCTTGAAGATGATCTAGGTATGGGAAAGGACTTCCTGAATACAACCGTATTGCACAGGAAAAATTCCAATAATTAACAAATGGGATTATATCAAATTGAAAGCTTTTTTTTCCTGCAAAGGAAGAGATTGACAGAGTGAAGAGAAAATGTACAGTTTGGGAATTTTTTTTTTTGCTAGCTAGTTCTCTGATGGACTACTAATATTTAGAATGTATGCGGAACTCAAAAGCATTAGACTCCCCAAAGAACCCTGTAAAATAGGCAATTGAAATGAATAGACACTTCTCAGAAGTACAAATGGCCAAAGAATATATGAAAAAAATATTCAGTATGTTTGGCCATTAGAAAATTGCAAATCAAAACCAAACTGAGATTTTATTTTACTGAAATCAGACTGGCTATCATCAAAAACTCAAAAAACAACAAATATTTAGTAAGGATGTGGGGAATAAGGAACACTTTTACATTGTTGGTGGGAAAAATGCTAGTATAACCACCACGGAAATCTGATTGCTCAAAAAAGTAAAAACTGAAATTCCACTTGACACAGCTATTCTTGATCTTCCTGAAAAAGTTAAAGTCTTTCTAATTCAGTATTACCATGCATACCCATGTTTGTCGTAGTGTAATTCACAATAGCTGAATCGTGAAAATGGCCTATGTGCTCATGAACAAATAGAGAAAATGTGGGATATATACACAACAGGATGTGGGGATAAAATACTATCAAAATAGCACATACATAAAACATATCATGTAACACTCTGTATTATTACACAATTAATACTTATATTATTAATAACACTATATATTAAATAACATATATTATAATATATTATGTGCTATATTACAATAATATCTATTAGTGAAATATTATTATTAATAATATATTATAACATAATAATATATAAAACATATACTATATATACATATATACTATAAAATGAGTGTAATTATTATGTATCACAACTATACACCCATGTAATAAAAAATTGTGTTGTTTAAACTACTATGTGGAGATTTTATGATGTCAATACAAACTAACTCACTATTTTATAAGAATGAATCATTTTATCATTTTTCTGTTTCTATTTAAATGATTATGTGATTGTTTTGTTAACATGGAGAATTAAGTTGGCTTAGTTAAAGTAATATTACTTTGCAGAAATAAATTCAGTTGCTCATAGCTATATGCATACATGTATGTAACACGCATGTAAGTATGTGTGCATGTGTTTATACAATGTGTGTATGTATATAGGTGAATATATAACTGGCAGAACAAAACTGAAGATTAAACGTTAAATTTTTTCTTTTAGAGATAAGCCATGTTCTTCAGACTTTCTGCTGCTGAGCACATACCCAGCTCCCCTCCTCAACACCTGGGTCCCGCTGAAGCGACAGAATGTCAGGTGCTGGTGTCAGAAGGTGAGGCTCACTTCCGCTACACAGAGAGGGGCGAGATCAAGGGGAAGATGCCTGAGAGCGACAAGCAAGCCTAAGATGTGCGCTGGCTCACGGCGCCCCACCCTGTGCCGTGCTGTGAGAGACTCCTGAAAATGTGCAGACAGAAAGATGGTGCTTTGAGGCAAAGAAGGCCCTTCTGCCTCCTTAGTGCTAGCTTCAAATAAATCCTTTTCTCCAATCAAAGTAAATGGGCTCCTTTGATTTAGTTGGTGGTGAGCAAATGAAGCTGAGGAAATGGATCTAAGGTGCTTGCACCATTTCACATATATATCTCTCACATATATGTTATCACACATATGTGATATATATATACATATATGGAGAGAGAGAGAGAGAGAGAGAAGGGAGGAGGGAGAGTGAGAGGATCATTAAGTGCTTTTGGTGATTTGATAGACTTTCTTAGTATCTTTGTTTCCTGTCCATGAATGATGTTGACTCACAGTTTTACTTTTTTTATAATGTACTAATCAGAATTTGTTATCAGGATCAGGATGCCCTAATAAATTAAGAAGGATTCTTTTACTCTCTGAAATAATTGTGTATAATTGTTATTTCTTCCTGAAATATTTGGTGAAACTGTCTGGTCTTTGTGTTCCCTTTGTGGGAGGATTTAAAGATACAGGTTCCATTACTCAGACTTTCTTTTTTTCTTTTTTTTTTTAATTTTTAAGCAAGAATATGTATTGGTACATTGTACCTATAATGATCACATTTATCAGTTATTTTGTACCTGTACATGATGTATCTTGGTTCTATCCCCTCTTCCCCACCCCTCCCCTCTGTTCCCTCCTTCCCTATTTACAGCAGGTTTATTCATATTTTTCCATGATTTCCCTTTCCCATTTCTTTCCTTTTTTCCCTTCCTGCTTTTCCCCCTTCTCTCTTTTTAGATCTCCTAACTTTTGAATATTATCTTCCTTTTATATAATATCTGTTACACCTCTTTGTCCTTATTTACACTTATGGTTTCCCATAGCAGAGAAACAATTCGATGTGTACTGGTAAGTGTCTGATTTATTTCACTTAAGAGTGTCTCTAGTTTACCCTTTTTTATGGTGGTGTAGTACTCCATTGTATAGAAAAACCACATCTTCTTTAGCCATTCATTGGTTGTTGGGCATTTAGGTTGTTTCCAAGACTTAGCTATTACAAATTGTGTTGCTGTGAACATGGTTGTGCATATATCCCTGTGGTATGATGATTTTAATTCTTCTGGGAAGATCCCTAGTAGGGGAATAGCTGGATCAAATGGAGCCTCTAGTTGTAGTTTTTTGAGGAATCTCCATACTGATTTCCACAGTGGCTGGACCAATCTACATTCCCACCAACAGTGGAGGAGGGTTCCTTGTTTCCCACAGCCCTGCCAGCATTTGTTATTGGTTGAGTTTTTCATATACGCAGTTTTTTCTGGAGTGAGATGGAATCTTAACGTTGTTTTGATTTGCATCTCTCGAATGACTAGTGATATTGAACACTTTTTCATATATTTATTTGTCATTTTAATTTCTTCATCTGAGAAATGTTTATTCATTTCAGATGCCCATTTTTGGATTGGGTCTTTAAATTTGGGAGGTTTGCTTTTTTTTGAGTTCTTTGTATATTCTAGATGTTAGACCTTTGTCTGACGGATAGCTAGCAAAATTTTTTCCAGTCTGTGGGTTTCTGCCCTGCTCTATTGGTGATTTCTTTTGCTGTGCAAAAGTTTTTTAATAGCATGTGGTCCAAAGCACTGATTCTTTGTATTGTTTCCCATGCAGTCTGGGTTCTGTTCATAAATCTTTTCCCTACCCCTATGTCTTCGAGGATTCTTCCTATTCTACTCTCCAGTAAATTTAGTGTTTCTGTTTTAATGTTTAGATCTTTGGCCCACTTTGATTTTAGTTTAGTGCATGGTGAGAGACATGTATTTAGTTTTAGTTTTTGGCATGTGGCAAGCCAATTTTTTCCAGCACCATTTGTTAAAGAGGCTATCTTTCTTCCAGTGAGTGTGTTTGGCTCCTTTGTTGAAGAGGAGGTATTTGAGTGTGTTAGGAGTTGTTTCTGCATCTTTCAATCTGTTCCGTTGATCTTCAGGTCTGTCTTTTTGCCAGTACCATGCTGTTTTTATCATTGTAGCTTTGTAGTATAGTTTTAGGTCAGGGATTGTGCTGCCCCTGCCTTGCCCCTGTTGCTTAGGATTGTTTTTGCTATTCTTGGTCTCTTCAGGTTCCAGATGAAATTCATGATTGTCCTTTCTAATTCTTTGAAGTATGTTAATGGTATTTTGATTGGAATTGCATTAAATCTGTACAGTAATTTAGGAAGTATAGTCATTTTCACTATGTTGGTTCTTCCTACCCAGGGACATGGGATATCTTTCCATTTTCTGATATCCTTTTCAATTTCCTTTTTTAGTGTGCTGTAGTTTTCAATGTAAAGATCTTTTACTTCCTTTGTTAGATAGATTCCTAAGTATTTTATTTTTTTGATGTAATTGTGAAGGGTATATCTTCTGTTATTTCTTTCTCAGTGGTACTTAGGGTTAGTTTTTTCTTACTTGTTAAAGCTGTGTTTTGAGGAGGTATGTGGACATGAAGGAATTCTGTCTATGTTGCATATTTACAGTACTGGCATAAAATTGCACAGAATGGTCTGATTATATTGCTGAATGTTAGGATTACAGAATTATACAGATTCTCATCTATATATTGATGAGTCTCAACCAATCTGATTTCTACCAATTTTATTAGCCTCTTAAAGCTCTTCATTTTATAGATCCATTTTAGTTTATGATTTTCTTTTTCATTTATTTACTACTTCATGTTTAATTTGTAATTCTTTCTCTGTTTTCTTTTCTTAGAGGCTTACTTGATTTTATATTCTTTTGCAATATATTTTTAAAGCTAAATTATCACATAGCTTTGACTGCATCCTATATGTCAGTATGTTGAATTTTAATCAACACTTAAATTATTTTAAGATTTCTGTTGTGCTATTTTGTTAGATCTATGCTTTATTTAGTTATTTACTTTGAAAATAGCCCTAAAAGTAACCTTAGAGAGCCTTAACTGACATAAAAATTATGCATTAATTTTAACCAATGCAGTTCTTACTTTGACTTGGTTTTAAACACTCTGTAGAAAAGTATAGCCAAAAACTGAAGTAATTGATAGTTATATAAAAACGAGGGGAGAGAGGCAGAGAGAGCGAGAGAGGGAGAGGAAGGGAGAGAGAGAGGGGGAGGTTACTGGCAATCTCCAGCTGCTCCTGTAATATCTTAGCTTATTTTCATGAGGTTACGATTTCCAGTCTATTACTTCCTCCAGAAATTTGTCCTTTAGCCTACTTTAGTGTATTGCCATTGTTATTTTAATATACTTTGAAGGAATGGGCTTGTAAAGACTGGCTCCTTTATAGGTCTGCCTACATAATAAAAATATCTATATAAATACTCTAGCTACTTAGCTTTGTTAATTTGGTGGCACAAACCTTCTTTTTTTCTTGTTTGAAGTTTATGTTTATATTTTTTGGAGCTAGTCACTTCAAAGGAATTTCAGGTCTGAAAAAGGGACCAGATCCTAGGTTCTGACTGAGGTTGTAATAATTTAAAATTTTAATGGTCATAGAAAAACGTAGATATCTTTATTTAGTGTGTTTCTTGGCCATTGACATAATTAAAATAGGAGAACATTGGGTCTTTTATTGACCAGACAGGGAGGAGTCTGAATGTGCTTAAGCCCCACCTGTTACACTTGGGTAAAAACCTCAGGACAAAAGAGGTTGATATTAAAGGTAACATGCTTATGCCAAATGCTGTCTATTTTTGTTTGTCTTCTACCACTTTTAGGGGCCACTGTTCACCTTTAATTTTTTGCCCCTGCTTGTTTAATATGGTAATAAAAAGAAGTGAAGTGTCAGTAACTTGCTAATATCCTTGCCCTCTTTTCCAGGCTATCACCGAATGAAGGGTCTTCACACAACAAAACCCATCTTCCTGTGTCACCTTCAGGTGAGTCAGGGTTAAACTTTTGATCTCCAGGCAGGTTCAACCTCCCTGAAGCCTGAAGCCACCATAAGAAGTTGTATCAAAGCTGGGCATGAGACAGCATGTGGAAAGAAGAAATAAAGATAAGTAGAAAGGAGACAAGGAAAACCATAATTTAAAAATCATACTTGTAAAAGTACTGCCACTTCAGGACACACCCTTAGCCAAAGTTATCCATATCTATACTCCATATGTGTATTTATGCTTCCCAGGTTTATTCTTTTTTCTAGACCAATAATTTCTAAGATCTCTTAAGGCCCCTACATTGGCTTAGTTGGTAAGACAAAGGGAAGAAATCTGACCTTAAGGTAGAGAAATAGATTAAAAATTTTAAAAGAATATTTTTAGGCAAATCATCTTAAAGCACCCATCTTTAACTAATACAGTAGACTGAGCATGTGCCATTCTTCTGCAAACTGGGCTATCCTCCCACCTGTAAAATAAGCTATTCTCTCTACCCATGGTTGGGTCAGTGCTTTTCTCCTGTAAACAAAGCCCAAAGTTCCTATAGAGTCATGAACTTCAGGCTTCTAATCCCCTCAAACCCATAAATAGTGTCAGCTCCAAACTATAATGTGTCTCTCTCCAAGGCCCACATTTTATTTTCTCAAATGTGTACTTTAAATTCCATCCAAAAAATTTCTTTATGCCTATTAGAAAAACAAAAAAAATTAAGTTGATTTTTATAGCATGCACTTAAGGTATACAATACATTTTGATATGTATGTACATAGTGAAATGATTATTATGATCAAATAAATTTAAGTATCAACTTTTGTAATTACTTTATTATAATATTATTATTATTTTATTTTGTGGTAAGAGCACTTGAAATTTACTCTCTTGGCAAGTTTTCAGTTTACAATAAAATATTGTTGACTATAATCTTCAAGCTGTAATTAGATCTCTAGATTTACTCATCTTAATTGCATGTTTACCTATTTTCACTCAGTTCCTTTCCCACTCCACCCCTAGTATCCATTTCTCTCTGCTTCAACTGACTAGACTTTTTTTAGATTCTACATATTTAAGTGAGATAGTACAGTAGTTTCCTTTGTTTTTCAGCCTTATTCTATTTTGCAAAATATCTTCAGACTTCATCCATGTTTTGCAAATACCTGGAGTTTTTTTAAATTAAAAATGAATAACATTTTGTTGTATGTTTTACACACTTTTTGTATCCATTCATCTGTCATTGGACACTTAGGTTGTTTTCATTATATTGGACATTGTAAATGAACTCAGTGAACATAGTAGTGTGCATATCTCTACAAGGAACTGATTTATTTCTTGGAGATATTCGCAACAGAGGGATCGCTGGGTTAAATGATAGCTTCGATTTAATTTTCGGAGAGCTTCCATACTGATTTTCATATTGGTTATACCAGCTGACAGCCCCCCACCAATCTACAAGGGTTCTCTTTGTTTACATATTCAGCAACACTTTCTATTTCTTGGATTTTTGATTATAGGTGTTCTAATAGATATGAGGTGATATCTCATTGTGGTTTTAATTTGCATTTACCTGATGATTAGTGAAAATGCTGTGCACCTTTTCGTATGTTTGTTGGCCATTTGTATGTTTTCCTTGGAAATATGTCTATTAAGATTCCTTGCTGATTTTCTTAATTGAGCTTTTTATTTTGTTATTTAGTTTTGTGAATTCCTTCTCTGTTTTGGAGATTAACCCCATATCAAATACATGGATTGAAAATATTTTCTTCTAGTCCATTGGCTGCCCTTACATTTTGTTTATTGTTTCTTCTGCTGTGCAGAAGCTGTTAAGTATCAGAGTATAAAATAAATGTACAAAAATCAATATCTTTTCCTTACACCAATCGTGATCTATCTAAAATAAATCTTTTAAAAAGTTCTATTTATGACAGCACCAAAACCAATAAAATACTTAAGGATAGATTTAATAAAGGTTGTAAAATATTTGTACACTAAAATCTGTAAGATATTGATGAAATAAAGATAACGATATCAATGGAAACACATCCATTTTTTGTGGATGGAAAGAATTTATAATGTAACATGTCCACACCACCCAACACAGTATATAGATTTAACATAATCTCTATCAAAATCAAAATGGTATTATTCCAAAAGAAGAAAAAAGATTACAATTGTTAGAGTAACAAAAAGACTGAATAGCTAAAGCAATCCTAAGAAAGGAAAAGAAATTTGGAGGCAGTACAATTCCTAACCTCAAATTATATTACAAAGCTACATTAATGAAAGCATTATGGTATAAGCAGAGAAATAGACACATAGAGCAATGGAACAGAATAGTTATTTTCAGCAAGTCCTAAGAAGACACAATGGGGAAATAATTATTCCTTTGATAAATGACGCTGGAAGAATTGGACATGCACAGGCAGAAAAGCAAAACAGAAAGAAAGGAAGGAACAAAAAAGCACGAACCCTTATTTTATACCTAATTAAAATCATCAATTTAGAATGGATAATCCATCTGTTTGAGTCACTTTCTTCTTTGCTGGGACAAAATATCCAACGGCTGCAAGTCAAAGGAGGACGAATTTATTTTGGCTTTCAGTTAGTCTGTGGAAGAAGTGGCATGGTGGATGGGAGTGGAGTAGGAAAGCTGCTCAACTCGTGGATTTACAGGCATGCCTTCCTAATCCCATAACTCTTGCATTCTGCATCCCTGTAAAACCAGCACTACATGGATAACATTAAGGCCTTCTACCAGTGTAAGCAGCAGGCAGCCCCCTTGGGTCATGGCTACCAGAGGCCTATAAGTGCCTGGATGACTGAACTTGGGGAAATGAATTCTGGGGGGAAATTCTCCAGCAAGCCTACTTGAGTAAACCCAGGGGCTCTCTTGTCTTTCAGAGGAATTTGCCTTTACACCTTTGATCAGTGAAGGGTGGGGTCTTGCTGATGCCTGGAATGCCCAGGAAGAAATCTTTTCTATTGTACTCATGCAAAGTACTACACTTCAGAACACTTGCAGATAGAGATATATTGAAATATTGCCTGCACTCATTACAACCCTGAAAAAGTGGTAGTTTTCAGAGTGGCTTGGTGAGTATGACTGAGGCCACCTGCCATCTTCCCATCTCAGAAGCTTGCTCTGCTGTCTAGCAATTCTGCACTGGATAATCCTCGACCGACAGTAAAGCCCAGTGTTTCCACCATTTCATGCTACTCAGAATACTTTGGAGGGCCCTGGTGTTTGGAACAGCCAATCTTCTATTACATTTGCAATAAGATACCACCACGATTCAAAATTCTCAACACTTGTGTGATCGAAATTAAAAAATCAGAATCCATTGGATGTCCGTCCAGTATGTCAGGTTCCAGGTATGTCAAAGGCTGGCATAGATTAATGTAGTTCTTTCTTTTAGCTGAGCAACAGAGACCAACACAGGTCATGTGTTTATAAAATGAAACTTAACTTGTTTATGTTTTAAATGTATGGCTTTGCCAGCTAATGCATCAAGAAACACAGATATTATTGTTTCACAAGTTTATTTTATTTAATTTTATCATTGTTATTCAATGTGATAGTTCTTATAAATAATTTAATGCACTTTTTATAAAAGAGACATGAGAAGGATTTATTAGAGGTAGATATGGGACACAGTCAAAAGCGAATTGCGGGTGCTCAGAGCAGTGAGGCACCTACTGCACTTCATTTGTACATTTAAAAGCATTTTTCTGATGTGTGGCACAGATGTTATGAGACAATAAAATGGTCCATGTCAAAAAAGGTTAAGCACTGTGGCTTACCACAATTTTCTTCAGCCTGGAGGATTACATAATCTTTATATTTAAATGCATAATTGTAGGTGTAATTCATTCTGCTTTAATTCTAAAATTAAGGACTATGAGCTTAAGATCACACTTTATCAAAAATTCAGTTGTAAAAGCAACGACATCGATAGAAAATGAGGGGGGTAAAATTTCAAACTTATAAAAAATTCCATTTTCCTAAAATTTTCAAAACATAAAGATATTTAAATGCTATAGATTCATTTTTTGGGTGCAGATTCATTTTTTATTGAATGTTACAAATAAAAATTGCTTGAGTAAAGCTAAGAAAATTTCATTTTACATGAATTCTTTCTTGTTTGCAAAATAACTCACTCAATCTAAAGAGTTTCATGTCCTGCTACTTTTATTTAAGCAAGTTTTTAAAAGACCATTCTGTTTTATGACACACATTATGTACATGTTATCTCCATTGTCATCTTGGTTATGATAAACAGAACACAAAACTGGAAAATTATAAATTAGCTTCTTTCCACCCCTGTCAGCACATATGGTTAGAATTTGAGGACTGTAAACAGAAAAAATTGACAAAGCAGCAAGATACTCTTTGCTTAAGGATCAAGAATCTTGCTCTTACGGTGTAATGGTGTTACTAGAATGCATTTTAATAAATAGGTGTCTCCGTGCTCTCAATTTTGTTTCGTGTTTAATCACTGTCCCTAAATCTCACTTGAATTAGGAAATTGATGGCGTAGGGAAATACAGCATGAGGTCATCCTCTAACCCCAACCTGCTCAGACTATGACCTCTGGAACGCACCTTCTTCATGCCACGGGAATTTGTTAGAAATCTGGAAGCTCTGCCAGGTGGGTTCTAGGTGCACCATGATTTGAAAACTCTTGCTGTAGGAGATTGGAATTTCCTTGAAATTGCTGAGCAGGGAAAAGGAGGAGAGCCCCATGAGTTCCTTGTGGGGAACGGAAGGACTGAACAAGAGTCAGTTCCTGATGACTTAGAACAAGAGAGCAGAGGAAGGGGAGAGGAAAGCAGACTCACTGCACCAGAGCCTGCAGGTCCTTCTTCTCCTCTCTTCCCCACCTGCTTCAGCGTCCTGTGTGGGGTTGCAGTGTGTTCTCCTGAGCATGCCCTTCCCAAAACTCATCCCCAAACCATCATGCTCAGGACTTTGGAAGAACACCTACCAGTTCTCCACCAGCTCCTAAACTGTTTTTCTTTTCTCTCTGTTTCTCACTTCCTGTTCCTTCATCTCTTTCTCATCCTTCCTAGAGCTTCCTGGACCAGAGTTCCTCATCTGTAAGATAATAACAGCCATTTTTTCCAGGCTTTCACAATTCTTCTGAGGCTCAGGTAGCATGGCATATATGAGAATGTTTTATTAAGTGTACTGTGCAATATTAAAATGAGAGCTTGGTCTTACCTGTATTCATAGTGAAGGAATAAGATTTGTCTCTCAGTGCTGCCCCAGGCCTCTACTCACCACCATACATTCTCTCAATTCTGTTTGAACTGTAAGTTTCAGGGTGACCTCTTCATCCACCCTTACTGTCTGTGGCAACTCCATCTTGACTATCATCACACTCTGACCGGTTCTAGGAGGAGAAAAGCAGACAGAGAGATCAGAGACCAATCTATGGGAGTGAGTGGGCACCGGGAGATGGCAGGAGGAAGAGTACAAGGGAGGGGATGACGAGGGTTGGATTAACTGCTTAGCATCAGATTATCCAGGAACTTTTATGTATTCATTTGTCTGGATGTTTTTCTGGATTTAGTTTTGTTTAAAACTAAGCATCTTCATCTTCTCTCAACAAATAATGTAAAAGCCACAAATTAAAGAATTAAAGTACAGCATCCTATCTGATTTGCTAACTTCTGGACCTGAGTCAGTCCCCATAGTGGGTTTCTGGGGATGCTTCCCTCCATTACACCAGCTTGCTAAAACTCCAGTTTCCACCAGGACAAGACATCACACCTCATTGAACACCTCTATGATCATGGTCCAGAAAACCAGCTCTTGAAAGCCTGTTGCTTGAGAAGATCCTCTGGAGTTTTTCTGAGTATCCCTGATTCTCCCCAGATTTCTGGTTCTGTTTCTTATTTCATCTTATTTCCAAAGTTTTTTTTTTTCACTTTTTTCAAACAAGGACCTTCCTTTTAGAGTGAGTGTGGCCTGGAATTCATCTTAGACTTCAGGAAGAATGTCTAAGCTGCCTGCAGGACATAACTCAACTCCAGCCCCAGGGTGGGTCAGGATGATGTGAGGGACTTTCATCCTTCAGTGAGTCCTGCCAATGCAGCACAAAGCTATTGTTAGAACTCACAGACTTGTTTCCCTTGTGGGATACAACGTATGAAAAAGTAAAGTATAGAAAGAGAAATCTGAAGGTATGTATAGTCTGCATTTCAGAGATTAGAGTAAGGTTAATTGTTTTCTTTTCTTTTCTTTTTAAAATTTTATTGTAATGGTACATTTTAGATGTACACAGTGATAACATTCATCATAGGGGATTTGTACCTGTACATGATGTATCTTGCTGCTGCTTTTTTTTCCCATTCCCCTCCCTCCCTTCATCCCCTCCTCTCTCCTTATTTACAAAAGCTTTGTTTCTATTTTCCCCATCTATTCTTTTTTCTCTTGTCCCTGCATTCCTTGCCCCCTCCACCTTTTTTCCCCTTCCCATTTGAACAGTTTCTTCCCTTTCCCAATATGATACATTTTAGTCTTTATTTACACTTTCAGTTTCTCACACCAGAGAAGCAATGTGGTGTTTAAACATGTGTGTCCGATTTGTTTCACTTAAGAGTATGGTCTCAAGATGCATCCATTTACCTAGAAATATCTCAAGCTTATTGTTCTTTGTGACAGAGTAGTACTTCATTGTATAAAAAAGCCACATTTAATTACATTCTCTGTGAAAGTGGGGATCCTTATTCCACAGGTGATGTGGCAGCCCCAGAAGAAATATAAAGGGACTGTAGGGGTTCCTTAGAGGAGAGAAATGGAGCCTGCCGTGGGGGCCATGAAAACTCCTGGGAGTAGGAATCTAGGAAGTCTGAAAAAGTCCTAGGAAGGACTCTGTCGGTCCCTTGGTTAGGAGGGGCGCCCTCTCTGTATTTTTCCGTGCCTGGCTCAGGTGTGTTCTGAGCTGCGCGGATCCCCTGCTGCGGCCACAGAACCAGGAGCAGGGCAGCAGGGCAGGCTTGAGGAGGAGCTGGACAGCAGGCCTGCTGGAGGAGACCAAAGGTGACGTCGTGGAGCAATAAGGTCCCTGGTGCCAGCACAATTACTATATGCAGATCGAGAAAGTTGGAGAGCGACCAGGCTTGTCCATGAAGTGAATCACCCAGTCACTCTCCTTATTCATTATCTTTCCTTGTTGAGCTGAGGCTTCATTTCTATGGAGAAAAAAGTCAACATTCCACTAGATTATTAGAATCTGAGAGAGAGGCCTTTCTCAGTATAAGAGTTTCTCAAAGTGACCCTTCCCTCACTTACAGTTACCTATCTCTTTTCCTTGTTGTATAGCTATCAGTCCTGCTGTGGGCAGCCTTAGCTTCAGCCACTGCCCCCTTGGTCTCTGTGCATTGGGAACCAGCTGAAGTGGCAGATTTTAGGCAACAGTTCTAGAGCAGAAATGCTTGGTCACCTTATAGTAAGTTCAAGCAATGTCACTAAAAAGATGTTTCAGAGTCATAGGTTTATCAGGTCTTCCTAGAAGGCATGACTAGTCACACAGTAAGAGACCTAGGAAGAAAGAGGCTTCTCTGTGTGGTGGGGGGTTTAGCTACAGCTTGGAAAGGGCCGGGGGTGGGGAGGCAATGTGCAGGTGTTGTGATTGCTGAGTCCAGCTTGCAAGACATTTCTCTCTTTTCCTTCCAAGCACAATTTTCTCCTTGAGCACTTCTCTTGTGCTTCTTTTTCTTTTCCTTTCTTCTTCTTATTTTGGCTCTAAAAAGAAAGTAGTCTTTTACATCTACCAATTGTCCTGACCAGTTCACTGATCTGGACAAAATGAACCTGAATATACTCCTGGTCCCTACCCCATCTGATAACAGCAGCAACATGAAATCTTTATTGTTCCCAGTTGCATTCCTGCCATCTGCAAACACTGGTTCCCGCCTGTCCCTGAGCCCTCAGCAGCCCCTACAGTTCATGGTGCAACACCTTCTCCTCTGCTGTTGGCTGCTGTCTCTCCTAGGGTTCCTATCCATTTCCTGCTTTTCAGAATCAAACTTAAAAAGCACTGCTCTCTCTGCCTCTTTCTTGATCTCCAAATCATATATTCTTGCAGAAATCCTCCCCCTACACACAATGACTCTCTCTGATGGTGAGTTGGACTGGACTCCAATTTGGGGGCTTTAAACCAAACAACCTCAGACCCATTTCTTCCTGTGTAGGGAGGCAAGTCTCTGAAGCTTTTACTCATACCCCTAGTCTACGTGGAAAAGGTACTGTGTCCCCCCCCCAACCCCAGACTCCTAACTGTCCTCACCTCTGGTGTGAGATGTTTCCTAGTTAAGCATGAGTCTCCCAGCCCCTTGGCCAGCCAACACCCAACCAGCAACAAGGGTCCTAGCCATGGCCTCTTATCTGTACGCCCTGCCTCTACCCCATGCCACCCCTAGGGAATACCTAGATGGCTCAGTCTGTCCACACATTGTAGCATTCAGTCTCCATCTCTCGCCTTCTCACCTGTGGTGGTTTATGGGTGAGATGGAGTTTCTAAGATTATTATAAGCCAGTGAAAGGAAAAAACTCAAAAACTTTAGGTACAAGATAAGAATGCCCACTTCTTTTCAATATGGTACTGCAAATCACCCAAAGCAATTAGACCACAGAAAGAAAGAAAAGGTATCCTAATAGAAATGAATTTCTCTTTGCTGTTGACATGAACTTATATATAATCTAATATGTCCACAAAACAAAACAAGCACATTTAGAGCTGACAAATTCAGTAACATTATAGGACACAAAAGAAATGTAGAAACAGGAATGTTTTCATACACTATTGACAAACTATCCAAGGATGTAAGCAAGCAAAAAATCTCATGTACAGCTACAAAACAGCTACAAAGATCACTTATTGTTAAATTTAACCAAAGAAGTGAAAGACATTAACATATTTATCTATGAGTTCATTTGTAAAAATCAATATTGTTAAATGTCTATGATAACCAAAGGGATCTACAGATTCCCTAGCAAAGTTCAAGTGTCATTTTTTCACAGAAATAGAAATAATAATCCTTAAATCAGGAAAGAGCCACAAAAGATCCTGAGTAGCCAAAGAAATCTTGGGCAAATAAGCAAAAGTGAAGGCCTTACACTCCCTGATTTCAAAATACATGAAAAAGCTTTTGTAATCAAAATAGCATCGTAGGGCACTGAAAACAGATGCATCAATCAAGGAGCAGGACAGAAGGCCCTGAAGTAAGCCCATGCGTCTATGGCCAGTTGAGTTTCTATAGAGGTGTCAAGAACACAGCATGGGGTCAAACAAGTTCTTCTGTAAATAGTGTTAGAGACGTGAATATATGTGCAGAAAATAGATCTTTCTCTTGCATAACATGAAATCAACTGAAACTGGAGTAAAGACTTGCTCCACAAGATTAGTCTGAGCAGTAATATTTTTGGAGACAACATTGAAAACACAGGCAACAAAAGCAAAAATAGACACATGGGATTATATCAAACTAAAAAGGCATGTGCAGCAGAGAAAAACAAATGCAAAGTGAAGACGATCCACAGAATTAGAGAACTTTTTGGAAACCATACACTTGATAAGGGATTAATATCAAAAATATACAAGGAGCTGAAACACTCAAAAATGAGAAAATAAATAACCTGGTGAAAAAATGGTCAAAGGGTGCTAGGGAAACTGTTTATCCAAGGGCAGAAGAATGAATCTAGACCCATATCTTTCATGCTGAACCAAAATCAAATCAAAATAAATCAAAGACCTAGATTAAAAAAAACAAAACAGAAACCCTGAAACTACTGGAAGACAAAATAGGTAAAACACTTGAAGACATAGGTATAGGCAAAGACTTCCTGAACAGAACCCCAATCGCACAAGAAATAATCCTAAGGATCAATAAATAGGATTTTATTGAATTAAACTTCTGCACAGCAAAAGAAACAAACAACAGAGTGAAGAGGTAACCTACAAAATAGGGGAAAAAAATTGCCAGGTATTACTCTGACCTCTGATAGAAGACTAATATCTAGATCATATAAAGAACTCAAAAATACTAAAACCCCCTAAGACATAAGACTCGATAAAATGGGCGATTGAAATGAATAGACACTTCTCAAAAGAAGTATAAATGGTCAATAAGTAGAAGAAAAAGTGTTCAGCGTCTTTCACCAATAGAGAAATACATGTAAAAATATCACTGAGATTCCATATTACTTCAGTAAGAACAGCTATCATCAGGGACAAAAAAAAATGCAGATGAACATGTGGGGAGAAAAGAACATTTCTCCATTGTTGGAGAGCCTGTAAACTAGTACAACCATTACAGAAATCAGTATGGAAATTCCTCAAAAAAATAAATATAGAAATTTAATTTGACCTGGCTGTGCTTCTTCTGGGATCTTCCCAAAAGAGTGACAGTCATCATATTACAGTGACACATGCAGACCCAGGTTTAAGGTAGTGCAATTCACAATGGCTAAATTATGAAAACAGCCTATATGCTCATCAACAGATGAAAAGATAAGAAATGTTATTTAGCCCCCAAATAGAATAAATTTGAGTCATTTGTAGGAAAATTGATAATTCTTGAGACCATAATGTTAAGTGAAATGAGTCAGATATAGAGTATTAAATATCACATAAAATCTCTTATTTGTTAAATGCAAAATATAAATAATTTAAAGAGCAATATAAAAGAGATGGTAATGGGAAGGGAAATGGCCAAAAGAGCTCAATAGGTATTTCTCAAAAGAAAACATACAAATGGCCAACAGACATATCAAAAATGCTTAACATCAAAAATCATTAGCGAAATCAAAACTTAAACCTCATCACATTGTTCAGATACCTATTCTAAAAAGATAACTTTTGGTGAAGATATAGACATAAAGGAGCTTGTACATGGCTGATGGGTATACAAGTTAATACAGTAATTTTAGGCAATGGTATAGAGGTTTCTCAAAAACCCAGAAATTAAATGATTATATGATCCAGCAATACCACTATGGAGTGTATAGCTAAGGTAATTTCAATCAGTAAGGGAAAGTGGCGTCTGCACTCTTCATGTTCACAGCAGCATTCCAGGTGCTTCTTGATTCATGAAGGGGTCACGTCCTCACAAATCCATCATAAGCTTTGTGCTGGTTAAGGTTGCGTGTGTCAATTTGATTGGGTTGGGTACCACCCAGACAGTGGATGGAATACATGGGTGTATCTGTGTGGGTCATGGAGGCATGACCTTGGGTAGTATATCTGATCCTTTGCCATGTCCTCTCTGATGCTATTCCCCTTCTCTGCTTCCCAGCTGCCGTGAACTAAGCAGCTTTGCTACACCATGGCCTTCTGCCCCAATGTCCTGTTCAGAGTCTGTCAGTCATATCCTAAATATCCTAAAACTATCAGCACCTTCTTTATGTTATGGATGTTAGGTATTGTGCCCCAGCAATGGTAGATCTCACTAATACAGAAAATTTCTATCAGAGAAGTGATGTGACTGTAGCTGACCACATGGTATAGAAGCTTCGGAATTGGCTTGCTGGAGGTGTTTGGAAAAGCTTGAAGAAGCAGGATATAGAAATCCTACAATATTGTAAGCAAAGCTTGATGGATGATTATGGTCCTCGCTTAGAGGACCAGAGTGCTGATAGGAATGGAGACAATAAAGGTCAGGTTCAGAGGATTTCAGTTGGAGATGAGTCTTATTAGCAATTTGACTTGCAGCCATATGTGTTACATGCTGTTACAGTCATCATATTATAGTGACACATGCAGACCCAGGTTTATGGTAGTGCAATTCCTATGTTCTGAGGCTTTGCAGGAGACTAAGGACAGTGAACTAATTATCTGGTGGAGAAAATTTAAAGGCAGCCCAACAAGCAGGCTGTGGCATAAGTACTACTGGCTGCTTTTAGCTAGATTTATCATGAGAATTGGGACCCAAAGCAGAGCAGGACAATTTGAAAAACTTAAATTTTGGCCCCAAAGGAACCATGTCTAAGTTAGGGCCAAAGTGATCAGGTGCTGAAGAGATTAGTGCTATTAAGAAGAAACCAACTACTTTGTACAGGGGTTAGAAGAAAGATGCATTGAGACCATCTCAGAAATCAGCAAGATTCCACCCATGTCAGGCACAAGGATACAAAAGTATAAAATTCATTTGAGAGGGGAGTTCCTGGTCAAGAAGGGGTCCCTGGTGAACTGGTTCCCTGGGATTCATTTTACTATGCACAGCCACCTACTGCAGTTGTGTCCAAAGAGGCCTGTCTACTTCTCTTGCTTACAACTGGTCTTGGTTTTATCTGCATGATACTGATTATACCGGCATACAGAAAGCAAGAGTTGTGAGGTCAGGGAGGCTTCCACCCAGATTTCAAAGAGAGGTCTTTCAGGCCAGGCAAATGGAAGTCATGAAGCTGGAGAATGAGCCCAAATGTATAGTGGAGACACAAGGAAATCAAAGACATGAGGAACATGGGTTTTCTGCTGAGGGAAGCTGCAGTCCATGAGTTGATACAATCCCAAGAAAGAGGTTATGTGGGCTGCAATGGCTAAGGCCATAGGAACGGGGCCACACAAGCCCTTTGGAACACTCTACCACTGTGTGGCCCCAGGTAGCGGATATGGGGCTACAGGACTTAATGTTTACCCTGTTGGATTTTGGTCTTAATTTGGTCTAGTTTCTATTCTCTTGTTCCTTCATTTTGGAGTGTGAATGTTTACCCTATGCCATTACACACAGGGATCATGTAACTTATTATTATTATTATTATTATTTTAATTTTACGGAGGTTCACAGTTAAATGTTTGCCTTGAGTCTCAGAAAAGACTTTGATCTAGAATTTTGAAAAATGCTCCACCTCTTTAGACTTTTGGGAAGAATCTATTATGGTTTTGGTTTATGCAAAATAGTTATAATGGGTGGAATTAAGTATTTGGGGATTAAGTATGAATTAAGAAAATGTGGGTTGGTGTCTTGTTGACAAAGGTGTGGGATGTGACAGTTCACCTTGATACTGTCAACTTGTTTGGCTGGGGATATGATCAAGTACCCTTTTCTGACTCTACACCTTCCTCCCTGGTGCCCCTCTCATTCTCTGCTTCCTCCATGAACTAAGGAGTTTTGCTCTGCTATGTCCATCTGCCATGATATTCCTGCCTTGGTGCCTACTGACCAAGTACTGAATCCCCTGAGTCCATGAATTAAATTAAACCTCCCCTCCTTTAATTTGTAAGTATCAGATATTGTGTCCTCACAAGGGGAAAGGTGATTAATGTAAGCTGAAAACATCATTTAATTGAAAGTGCATTTACCACACCTGATTTACCAAATATCTGGTTAGCCTAGCCTACATTAACTGTGCTCATTTATATTAAGCTACATTTTGGAAAAATCCTCTAAAACAAAGCCTACTAAAGTGCTGAATATATCATGTAATTTGTTGAATACCTGTAACCCACAAATGCTGGCAACATCCTCTTGATGAATGCCCATCATAAAGACAGAATATCATATAGCAGCAGCATATTACTAGCCTGGGAAAAGATCAAAATTCAAAATGAGAAGTATGGTTTCTACCAAATACATATAACTTTCACAACCACCGTAAAATCAAAAAACCATTAACTTGAACCACCCTAAACTGGGGGCCATCTTGTGCTCACAAGAACTAAGATATGGAATCAACCTAAGTGTCCTTCACTGATGAATGGATAAACTGTGATATGTGTATTGTTCAGACTAAAAAATATTCTGGCCATTTGTGACAATATGACTAAGCCTGAAGGACATTATGCTAAATAAAATAAGATAGAAATATAATGACAAATACTATGTGATCTCACTTATATTTGAACTCTAAAAACAAAAATCAAATGGTTACCAGAGCCTGGAGGGAGGGAATGGGGAGCTGTTGGTGAAAGAGTACAAAGTTTCAAAGTTAGACAAAGAGGATAAGTTTTGAGTTCTATTTCATAGCAGAGTGAATATAGTTAATAATACTATATTGTATATTGTATATTTCAAAATAACAAAGAGTAAATTTCAAATGCCTTACCATAATGAATTATGTTAAATAGCATAATTTAACCATTCTGCATCGTTTACATACATTACAATGTACCCCAGAAATGTATACATTGTAATTTGTCAATTAAAATGTCAGTTAAAAAGAACAAAGGTTTTGTAGTAAGGTAGACTTGAGTTCAAGGCTCAGATATGTCTCTGATTATGTGGTCTGTGTTTGTACCTTCAACTTTCATCCTAAGTGCTCAAAAATAGAATGCAGTACTCTTTTTAATGAAAGCATAAAGATTCATCACAATTTTCGTGAAAGGAGTATATTGGAAGAACTTACATCTATTTGGGGCCAGAATAGTTGTTATTATTATGAAAAAAAAGTCTTTTGGTGCCTTGCTCACATTTGGGAATTTAGTCAAATATTTAATATGGTTGATGTTATAGACCCCAGTTGGTGACTTTTTTGTAAGCCTGAATAATGCAAAAATATCACTAGGTAATAAAATTGGGAGTATTTGCTAATTATTTAGTAGAGATTTATGCTTTCATAACCATTTTATCAGAAGCTACAAGATTTCTTCTTGTGGATTTCTTGGGAAGGAATAGGCCGTTCACACAATGTGACTTGATCCACAGGGATTAATACTTCCCCCACAGCTATTGACTAAGTCCAGAGACTGTTTGTTTGAGAGATTTGTATTTTCTTAAGTATGACATTGACATTTTAGAACACTTCACATTCAGAACTTCATGAGAATAAGGTACTGTCCCATCCCATAAGTTGAGTATGTCACATGTCCCTCTCCAAATATTAGTGAGCAAATATTACACTTCAATTCAGGATAATTTTAAATCTTCTTGAACTATCCTTGGAATAGTTTCCATTGAGATGGTGTTCTTGTTGGGTTAGTGATGAAAGAGTTGACAGTTAACATAAGCCTTAATGTCATTCCTTGCCAGAAATGCAATGTCTTTGAACTAGCTGATGTTTTCCTTCCTCTAGACCATTATGTTATGTATATTATTTAGCAATCCTCAAATTACTGTTTTTTCATCATTTCCAAGTGATGTGGTACTCAAAGTTGATGTTATTTTAGATGTTCTTATATAACTTCATTTTAAATCAACTACTTGGCAGAAATATTAGTGTTTCAGGTTTAGAAAACCCAATTCCTCACATTGAGTTATATACAGGTACATTGTTTATGGAAGAACGAGGTTCAAATTGCATTCTTTACAGGGATGGGAACCCGGACAACATACCTAGTAGGTAAGTGAACCTGAAGGAAAAGATGAAGATATAAATGGGTGATAGAGGTGTTGGTGAACGTCAAATAAGGAGTCAGGGTCTGGGAGAAAGAAAATTAATGGCTCCAATCTAAAAGAAATCGTGTTTGTCATATTCTGCAGCCTAAAGTAGAAGCTAGTGAATAGGATGTTGGGCTGAGTGTATCTGACTGTCTTTAAAAACAAAAGAATGATGGGGCCCATACTCACAGATTTTGATTTACGAGTTGACAAGATGATTTACAAACTTGGTATTTTTACAAAGTTCTAGAAGAGATTCTTATGGGTTGTTGATGCCATACAGAATTCAAATACAAAGGTTAAGGTTGGAGGCCATTGTTACTAGTAAGCAGCATTTTGAAAAAAATCTGATAATTACAAATATAGTTTTAAAAATGGACATTTTGTAACATGGTCTAAAGTCTAACACTGCGCTAAAGTTCAATCCATTCTCCCCCAATGATGATACTTATTTATTTTATTTTGTTTTGTGGTGCTGGGACCAGAGCCAGGACATAAATGCTAGTTAACACTCTACCACTGAGCTGTACCTTCAGCCCTGGGGATGATATTTACAGGGCTTCTTCTTTCCTTTATGAGTTTAGGGTGAAACTGGAACGAGGTTAGAATATAAGAGTTTAGTAAGTCATGGATTCTCAAATTCCAGTATGAATGATAACTGCTTAGACAGTTAAAAAAAAAAAAGGCAGGGGGAATGTCCATACTAAAACATTGAATCAAAATCTCTGGGTGTGTAGGACATTGTCACTGAAAAATCTGAACTATTTTACTTGTATTTCAAATAAGTAAGTAATACATGGTAATATGAAACATTTTAAAAGGAAAAAGACATGATTATTGTTATGATTATGATAATCTCGGAGGGGACCATATAGAAGCAAGACCATGAGAAGTGTAGGGCGGATAGTAGGTGAAGGATCTTTATGTGCTTTTCTCCACTATCCCACTTATAATTCCCTCCAAAATTAAGCAGCCCTCTCAAGTGTTAGAGAGAGGCTATGCACACGCCACGTATAATCTATGTTCCAAAGAGACTGAAGTTTTCAAAGTGTCCTGAACAAACTACTGCAATGTATTACATGTATGCGCATTTTCCCCCAACCCTGGGGTATCCAAACCTACTTCATGTCTGAGAGACTCTCATGCTTGGATTTCATCCTCTTCAGTGAATCAGGGGGATGCCTCTTTCTACTGAAGTCCCGCAATACGTAAATCCATGGCAAAGCTGTACGTGCTCACTGTGGCAAAAATGTAATCAAACAGAGAAAAAACAAATGACTGATCATTTCATTATTGTAATGTAATCCTTGATACCATTCTACTAAAGCAACTTTCAATCTTTCTTCTCTTCATTCCTTATTGATCAAAATATAATATTACATTTTAATTAAAAGTTTTATATATATTCGTATATGTATCTACATACATACAGATCTTTCTTTGTTTTTCTCTCTTTATGTGTGTGTGTGTATGTATATGTATATACACACCTGCACACATACACACATATATATCTCGACCCTCTCTCCTCTAGGGTAGATCAATTTGGTCTCTACCAGTCTCATCTTCATCTTATACTGACCCCTTCATTGTGCCTACACATCCATTCTTATGACCTGACCTGCCAGACATCGGAGACATAAGTTCTGGATCTCAGATGCAGAATACAGATGCATATTTGGATAGGAAAGACATGATATCTCTTATGTATTCTTAAAGCAGCAATAGCAACAAAACCAAAAATATAATATCTCAGAATATATTCCTAATACACACATACTCAAACACACATAATTTACAAAAGAATCCATAATGTATGTCTTGTTTTGTAGATAATATTTATCTTACAACACTTATAAATTTTTGACTCTACAATTAAACTTCTACACATTTTAAAAAGGCTGTAGAAGTTTCCATTGTATTACTACATAAAGGGTTTCGCTAAGCAATACTGTCTTTAAACATTTAGTTGTTTTCAATTTTAATTCTTCTACAGAATAACTGTAACAGGAGGGTAAAATTTGTTCTTTTTTTTTTTTTTTAACTGCTGTAGTCCCAGTGTTTAGAAAAGTGCTTGGGATGCAGAAATCTCAAAATAGTAGAAGAACAAAAGACTAAATTGCTGTTCCAGGAACTGGAATGACAGAGTCAAATTTTCCAGTCCCAAGTACTTGTTCCCAAATTACATCTCCTGTAGCAATAGGTGACACTGCTTTCCCCACACTTGTACCAGTACTCGGAGTTGTTATTAAAAACAACAAACTACATCTGTTTTCCCTTCGTACCGTACTGTGATTTTCTTATGCCATGATTGCGTCACCTTGCACTGTTTTGTAAAAAAATTTGATTAGCACCCGTTTGCAGTACATAATATTTACTTTGTATTGTTGCACGATCATGTTAACCATGTTTGCTGATTTGGAGCTGCACCTCCTCTCCTCAACATCTACGTGTTAACTCATTGCCTGGAATTTTCCATCGAAACATCTTCCCTATGGAAATGACTCCCAACTTTCATTTCCATCCTTGACCTTTCCCCTGAGTTGCAGACTTGTTGCTTTGGCTAACAAAACAGCTTTTCTGGGAATCATAAGGCATCACAAATTCAACACATCTGGATTGGATCTTGATTCCCCAAATTGCTCCTCATCCAGCAGCCTGGGTCAACACCCTTCAGTCATCACGGCCACAATTCTTTCCCTCACACATCACATCTAACTCACCAGCGCACCGTGTGCTGTACTCTCCAGTCTCCAGCGGCGCCGCCTTGGGCAACCCCGACATCCCTCACCTGGATGAAGACAACACTCCCTAAACATTTGCTTTGTCGACCATTGCCCTCATATATTCTGTTTTATGTGTGTGAACCAGGGGGTGAAACTTAAAAAAAAAAAGGATCTGTGTTCTCCATTTATGTATTTGTTTTTGGTGAGAGGGATTCTTTTTAAACATTCTCTTAAGACAGAATATTTGTAGATTCTTCTAAGGGTACAGTATGATAATTCACTGCATGTATACAATGTGCAGTGATCAAATTAAGCTAATAAACACTTCTATTTCTATAAACATTAATAATTTCAGTGTTTTGGGAACTTTCATGCACCCGCTTTTTAGTTATTTTGAAATACATCATAGATTGTTGTAAGCAATAATTACCCTTTGTGCTATAGAAAACCAGAAGTAAGTCCTCTTACCTCTCTTTGGTGCCCCTTATGTAAGTTGTTTCTATTCCCCTCCCTCCCCACCCTTCTCAAATTCTAGTGACATAATTCCATTCTGTTGTGTGAGACTGTTCATTTTCCACAAATAAGTGAGAAAATGCAGTATTTGATTTTCTGTGTCTGTAGTATTTCACTTAGCATAAGGGTCTCATCCATCTTGTTACAAATGACAGAATTTCATCCTTTTAATGGCTGAATAACATGTTATTGTGTATGTGTATCATGCAGTTTCCTTATGTACTCATGTACTCTGGATGTTAATCCCATCCCTTCTTAGCCTTCTGGCTAAGGTCAAGTGTGGATATTAATCCCTTACTGGATGAATATTTTGCAAATATCTTCTCCTATTCTGTAGGTTGTATCCAGCTCTGTTGGTTGTTTCCTCTGTTGTGCAGAAGCTTCTTAGTTTAATAATATCTCATTTGCTTATTTTACTTTAGTTGCCTGTGCTTTTGGGGTCCTATCCACATGTTTGGCAACACTAATATCTTTAAGCATTTCTCGTATGTTTTCTTATAGTAATTTCAGAGTTTCAGGTCCCACATAGAAGCATTTGATATATTTTGAGTTGATTTTTGTGTATGGTCAGAGTAGAGGTCTGGTTTCATTCTTCTGCATATGTCTATCCAGTTTAACCAATACCATTTTTTTTTTTGAAGACTGTTCCTTCTCCAGTATTTCTTCTTGGTGTCTTTGTCAAAAATCAGCTGGATTCTCTATCTTGTTCCATTGGTCTATGAGGTTTTTTTTTTTTTTTTTTTTTTTTTTTTTTTTTTTTTTTTTTTTTTTTTTTTTTTTTTTTTTTTTTTTTTTTTTTTTTTTTTTTTTTTTTTTGCTGGTGCCATTCTGTTTTGGTTACTATATCTTTGTTGTATATTTTTCCCCTCCGCCAAGACTGGCTTTGACTGTTCTGGATCTTTTGTGGCTCTCTATGAATTTTAGGATTCTTTTTCTCTATTTCTGTGAAGAAGAACACTGATATTTTAAGGGAGATTGCACTGAATCTATAAACCACTTTGTCTAGAATGGGCATTTTAGTAATATTAATGCTTCTAATCTGTGAACATGGGATATATTTTGCATTTTTGTGTCCTCTATGATTTCTTTCATCAGTGATTTATAATTTGCAATGTAGAGATCTTTCATTTCTTTGATTAAATTTTTCCTAAATGTTTTAGTTTTTTAGCTATTGTTAATGGGATTGAGTCCATGATTTTCTTTTCGACAGCTTCATTATTGTTGTCTAAAAATTCTGTCTTTTGCCTGTTGATTTTATGTCCTGAAAATTTACTGAATTTATCACTCTAACATCTTTTTGATGCAATACTTATGTTTTTCTATGCATACAGTCATGTCATCTTCTAATACTTTATGTTTAGTAAATAAAATTTTAAACCCCTTTTCCAGAAACAGCAGAAAATCCTTGCTCTTAGCTTATTATTATGCTTACAATAAATTCAAATGCTTCTACTCCATCACGGCTTAGAAAGCGAGAAGATCTGGTCACAACAAAAGTTTCTGGTTTTATCTCTTAATGGTTCTTCTCCCTAACTCTGCTTTATCCACATTGGCCTTCTTGTGCTTCAAGCAGACCAAAGCCAATGCCTGCCTCAGGGTCTTCACTGTCCCCTCCACTTGACAACCTCTATCATAGATACACAAAGGTCTGACAACATTCTGCCTCAGTGTTTCTTTTTTAATGAGATTTTCCACAACGATGTTGTTTAAGTCATCACTACTTGATTCCCTTCACCCAGCCCTTTGCTTTTGTTTAAGTTTATTCTTCTCTGTGGGACTTACCATTCTCCAGAATTTTATACTGTGTATTTCTTTATACTGTGTGTATCCTTCCAATATGAGGCAAGTCATAGAGACCAAAGACTTTCTTGATCTCATTTCCTACTTCATCCAGAAGGCTTAGAACACTGCTCAGGACTCAGTATATCCTACATCTCAGATTCACTGGATCACTGTTTCTTCAGATCCATTCTCTGTTGTCAGAAACCTCCCTGCCAGAGGCAGTCCAGGACAGCTGAGATTGGGTAAAATGTATTTTTGGCCAGCGGAGAGATGTAACATATACACTACCTTTATGACTGCCTCTTGGCTGGAAAGCCAGAGAAGGAGAAGAAAAAGGGAGGGGGGAGAGAAAAAGAAAGAGAGAGAGAGAGTAGAACAATTTAGCTGATGGAGAGTTGATTGACATTTGAGGATCCGACACTCAGAGTTATAGACTCCCAAATAAGCAATATTCCCCAGAATTTATTTCCTCAGAAAGAGGAGAGCAACGAGAAGAAATTGAGGCCTAGGATAGATCGTAAAATGCAAAAACAGAAGAACCAGGAGAACTTTACTTTTCCTACCTTCCTGGCTAGTGTAGCCCGGGAGGAGCCTTCTCTAGGTCCTGTTTGAGAGACTGGCTCTCCACATTTAGTAGGTACTGTAGGATCTTTATGCCCACTCTTCTACCACAGAATTCCACTCAAATATCTGCTTCTTTCTAGGTATCTTGGATTGGCACCCTTGGAAGAAAGTTTTACCTCTCTAGAAAACAGTGAAGCATGCTGTACTCTGTCATGTGTCTCACACATTTTCCTCTTGCCCAGAACCAAAGAGGACAGAGAACCAGATAGAGAAATATAACTCTTTCATTAATGTTCCCTTTTGTGGTGGGACGCCTGAGATTTCTAAAAGGTTTCCTCAAGCTGATAGAAATGCATTGGCCTCTCTTGTGGAGGTCTGTCACCAGGGCTTTTGGTGTCCTTGCTGAGTTCAGGATGAATGGAGCAAAGTGAAAATAGTGGAGATCAGGAGACGAGCTTCCATGGTTGTAAGAAGGGAGATTCTGGCTCATTTCAAGGGACCTGAGTATCTGCAACTGGGGGAGGAGGTCGTTTTCTGACTCAATTATCTCAGCTCCTCAGAGAAAGGCCTTTGGAGCAGGATAGTTAAGAGACAGGGCTAGCTTCAAGTTCCTCTGAAATTGGAACTGGAAAGAAACATGCAACGGCCTCCTTTCTGCAATAGGATGGAAACTACAAATGTTATTTTGAGGATGGAGATAGAGTTCAGAAGGCTTTGGAACTGGAGCTACAGTGCCCCTTTCACAAGATGTCTGTCAAGGCGTGATGAGGAAAAAGAGAGGGTTTTTGTTCTTAGGCAAGACTGCCAGCCAGGGTGCCACCTGAAGAGCTAGTTACGCATATACAATACGTGACATGTGTGGTTATACAGACACAATCATACACACGAACGGGAAGCTGGTACATCTTCTGGGGGCAGGAGGAGGAGTCACTGTCTTCCTAGACACTGCATTTAACATTTCTATATCGCTATGTCCATGTCTCACAAAACCCGAGATATGTATTATGAAACCAAAGATAATTATGAGGATCATGGCAATTAATTAATTTATCCAAGATGACACAAGCACTAAGCGGCCAGGTAAAATTACTCTTTAGATCTTTCTAGTTGTGAAAGCCACTCTAATTGTTACATGCTGCCTAACACCATTTAAAATTCTACTATAATCTTTGTGTCACACTTCTGTGTAGAGGTCAAGACTAATACCTCCAATTTGGCAGCTCAGTCAAATGCAAGAGGAACAAGTCTACAGTGCCCGCTGGAGTTTCTGCAGAGATCAGGAGGAAAAGAAAGATCAAGAGTCCCCTTAGGCCAGTTGGAAGAGGTTCCCAATGTCCCTTCTTATCCTTTCAAATAGTGCATGCGGGCAGATTTTCCTTCTACGGGAAAAGTCAACAGTGGCAGCAAATAGCACATATCATGATTATGATTTCAAGACACAGCACATGTTGTTCTTCCTGGTTTTATAAATGAAACAAAGTCCTTGTGTCTGAGGTCAATTTAATCCACCTGTCTCTATCCGCTTGTCATTTCAATTGCACTCATGTGAAATTTCTATTTGCTAGGCAGGCATTTCCTTGATGTAAGTCTTCCTCCTTCTCTCTTTGGCCATCTTTCTTCTTGTACTGACTCTAGGGAGTGTTTCTCAGACACTTTCCCTGAGCAAGTCTTCAGAGCTCTGGCTCTGGGAGTGAGTGGTTTTTGATGGAAAACACTACTTGTGCCAGGAGCTTCATCTGCCTGAGTTACACACACAAGGAGCTCACCCATACTTTCCTTATTAATGTCTGCTTCCAACCCTGGGCACGTTTGGAGAGAAGTTGGAGAAATAACTGATGTCAGAGCTATGGTATTTCTGCCCACTTTCATCATTACACCTTTTCTAGGTGACATGTCATCTTGATTTGCCCAGAGCTTTCCCAGATTTAGCAGTGGGAAACTTGTGTCCCGGGAGATGCCTCCACCCTGGACGAATCATGAAGACTGATCACTGGAATCCCCTTCTATCTCAGCTTCTACACTAAAATGTCCTGCAGCACTTAGATTAATTTCCAGTGGCCTATATTGGTCTGGGAAGTGAGGAAATAATCCAGTTCAGATTTGTTCTGTCCATCTGGGATATATAAATATTTTTAATTTCCATTAGACTCTTCATTATTATGGGCTTTCAGCTTAAGATAGGAAATTTGGCCCACTTTTTTACTTTTCTCCTATCCATAAAATAAACAAATAGAACAGAAACCAAGTCAAAACCACAGCAGCAACAATAAAACTCACAAAGCGATAACAAAAAAAAAAAAAAAAAGAATCAACTTGCAGGGGCCTTCTCATATGTCTTTTTTCCAACCTATGAACACTTCTAGAAATGATTACATATGTACTTTTTAATTTATACTTTTTCCTGCTATAAATTCACTTTGGTCCTGAAATATCTCAGCACTGACTTGATTCCTGAGTTCTGGACCCTCGTTCAAATGGTCTTTTGCTCACTTCCATTTGAACATTCCATTAGCACTTTAAATCAGTGTATTCAAAATTTACTTTTACTCAAATAATCTGTTCTCCATGTTGCTTCCACCATTTTCCCAGTCTACTGCATATGAAAACTAGAGTCTTCTCTGGATGGAGCAAGATGGAGCAATGGATCAGTCATCTACCACTTCACTTGGAGCCTTCCTCTGCTCCATCCCCATCCTTCCTTCATTTGCTTCTTGGCCACATTATTTCACCCTCAAGACTTTCCTTTGTGAGTGCTGTAATAGATTCCAACTTGTTGTCTATTTTTTCTTTCCTTCAATTCCAATAATGTGAAAAACTGCTGTTAAATTACCCTTTTTAAAATGATGCTCTATTTGGGAACTTCTCTCTCAAAAAGTCATTAGATAGCTCTCTGTCTAGAGAGGTCAGTAAAAATGCTTCAATCTGAAATTCAAGGCTTTCTACCAACTTGCACTTACAGATTCACCTCCTACTGCTTTCCCGTATACACTTCCTATGCTCAGTGGGCTTTCCAGCTCTCCTTAAAGACACCCTTGGGGTAGAGTTTGCTTATGTTCCAAACCTCCATAATGCCTTCATAGAATTCAAGCTTACTGCTGTTGACGTTAAATGCACTCCTTGAGGTATGCTTCATAAAAATCCTTTCTGTAGACAATATTTTCTAATCCTTCTCCATTAATGTTATAATGTAACTCTTGCACCTCCGGTGTACTTAGAGAACCTATTTTACTTTTCTTTGCATTATAGTTATCTACCTACTTGTGTTTATGTTCTAATAAAAAACAAATTTCTTAGGGGACTAACTTCTGTAGTACCTGATGATGTATTGTGTATCATTAGTAAGCAATAAGCAGCTGATCGTTGAGTGTTGAAAGATGAGTCACATTCAGAAAGGTAGAGAGAACAGAAAGAATCTGGGTGGGGAAATGGTTCAGGATGAGACCAAGGGTGATGCGGACAGAGAAAAGATGTGAGAAGACCAGTGTGGCTAGAACAAAAGATTTCCAAATTAAAATGCTGGGAGATAAGTGGTGCAAAAGTAAATGGGAGATATATTGTAAAATGCTAATCTGGGCTTGAACCTGTCGTTCATAGCACAGTGATCTACTATGATGTGTTGCTGGTCACTCCGTCTAAACTCTGTGACAGTATCCCATGGAGAATTAGGTAGAACCATGTTTCTCAGATTGACACACAAAGCGAAGAATAAGCAGCCTTCGAGTATGGTTATTTTACTGTGGACCATTGCTTCATATTCTATCACTTGTAGGAGCAAAATTAAATTCTTTTCCCTTTATTAGGCATTGGGCTTGGTGGTCAGGACTAATGATTGATTAAGATGCCTAAGACCAATACTGGTCGCTATTACTGAAGGAATGTCTTTAATGTATAGAATGTCTTTAATGGAAGAACATGCATAGAATGTTAATTATATTATACCAAAATCCAAAATAGAATGTTCAGAGTCAAGCATGGTAGAATAGTTTCCGCGAAGGGCAAGAAAACTGAAAAAGAATTGAAATCAAACTGCTTCATATTCCCCTTTCTATCTCCAGTGTCTGGCAGACAGGAGAGTTCAGTATTATTCACTGAATAAGTGAATATGCTCAAGGGATCTGAGGAAATGAAGAGGACCCTCAACACTGAGAACCTTTGAGGTCTGAGTCAAAGAAGTAGCAGCATTTCCACACAGCACCGTCAGATGACTTGTGAAGCATCGTGCTGAGTCGGAAGCTCCAATTCTCTGCCTCTCCAGCTAGGACTTCAGAGTACACTGTGGGTGATTAATTGTAGAATGAAGAAAATAAGAGACGGTCTACCCCGAGCCACACAACTTACCAACGAACCAGGCAAAATGGAAGATTATTCCAGAAAATTGTCCCAGGGCTGCAGAACCACACACTGGAACTATTCCGGGCATGATCTGGTTGTAGCTTCCAGGAACTGGCATGATTAGTAATGTCACCTAGTCAACAGAGTTCCCTGATGTCTGGTAAATCTTAGCAAAGAGAGTGAGAACAAGACAGTGTGCACATCATAACTGGTGACTGCTGACTTTTGGAACAGGAGGAACATCCCCGGGAAGAGATGATCTCTGGCATATAGAGCAATATGAGGATAAAAGTGGGAGGAGAAGTGTACGGAATCAGGTTCCCCAGCCTCTTGGGTAGCCAATGTTTCTATAGTAGCGGGGATGAGAATTTGAGAAAAAACTTTCTCAATGTCAAGCTGCTGAGCCTTGCCTCCCTCCCTCACTGTGTAGATTTACACTGCATCCCTCCTACTCCAGATGGGGGTCTCCTCCACAGGCAGAGACAAGAGTTGTGGGGCTGGCTAGCTCATCTCCTAAAGAAACCATAGTTCCTTCTTTATAGACGCCACTGCATGCTAATGCATCATTTATAGGGTAATACCAAAGGACGTGAGAGAAGAGGAGCAGGCAGGTTTAGTAGCTTCTCGGGCCAGTAAAGACAGCATGGGCAGTGGGAATTTATTTTAAATGCTGATAGTGAGCTCTTGGCCAAGGTGTGATGTCAGAGACCCTCTAGCTACATGGCTGATGCTGTTGACTAAATCTAGGAGTTCATTAGCCCCTGGGCCACAGGAAATCAATCATCTCTTCCTTGGCAATGCACTGGAAGATCCACTTTCTTGTCCACTGGAAGATGGTTCTTAATGTGTCCGCATGTTATAATTGCCCAGGGAGCCTCATCTCAGACCAATTAATTAGATCAGAATTTCTGGGCATCCTGCCTGACCGTTTAGAAATATTCCAGAAATAGTTGGAATAGGCAGCAAGAGTTGTGAAACACTCCAATTTTGGAATCCTTCATCCCGGAAACATGAATCTAGTATATTTCACCAGGCACCTAGATAGTGAAAGAGGAACAATGACTTTTGCATGTGGAACTTTTATGATGTTCAGTGGGCATATCTGAAAAGCGTGAGTTGGACTGATAAAGATGTTTTCTCTCAGGAATTTGAAGAGAAACCCAGAAGCAGTGGTGCATGTTTGATCTGAAAGCTGAGACAGGTTGGTGCAAGATGGTTACTCTGGAGTTATTGCCATGCAGTTTTATAAAGAGGAAAGAAGATAAAGAGCAGCTAAAAAGGGACAAAGTGGTGGGGGTGGGTGTGTGTATGCGGGACAAGGCGATAATGACAGAGGTGCGCTTGATTCCTGACTATGCCGAATTCTGTCTCCTTATCACACAGCAGTCAGAAGGACCCTCGCCAGAACTCTAATTTAGAACCCTAAATAAGGAAGCCAACTCTCTCGGTGATGTTTCATGTCTCCACGCCTGGCACATACCCGTCTCCCTGTCTGAAATGCACCCACCCTCCTTTCTGTCACTCAAATACCCACTCCTTTTTAAAGGTAGAGAAAGAGCATTATCTGGGCTCAGAAGTTTGGGGTAAAAGCAGACCCAGATGTGAATGTGAGAAAGAATGCCCAATGCTGTCAGAGGTGCAAGAAAAGGTAGAAGGAGGAGGCAGGGCTTTATGTGCAGCTTCTCTGTGGGACAAGAAAGTGGATTTCTCAGGTCATTCTTGATTTTGGCCCTTGAAAGAAGAGAGGTAGATATTTGAGGGTGTTATAGAAAACAACAGACAGTATGCTTCTAAGATACTTGTAAGTTTGTATCGTAATCTCAGTTTCTTATCCTATAACTTGTACTTTTAGTGTCTGAACCCGAATTTCCTGAGCCAAAGCTGGTCTTGCCTTAAATTCTTGAGTTTTTTATTTATTCTGAGTGCATTTCCTAAATAATGTTCAATTATTTCCTAGGAGGCTATCATCAGGCAGACATAATTTTCTCATAATAAGTGTTTAGCATTCTTTTGGGAGAACGCAGCTCCCTCATGACAATATTGCTGTCAGAATGTGTAATATATGGCGATAATGATGCTTCTCCCCTTTAGATATAGCACCACGAACTGACAGCTAAGAGGTGCATAGGGACCAGCAAAATTCTGCCTCTGCAGGAGACGCTGGGACTTATTTGCCGTGAGGAAAATCCTTAACGAGTGCTTTTTTCTCATTATGGGCAATTTCATTTTCTAGATATCTAAGAGTGATAATACATGAACTCCCACATTAACTCTCATTAATTTATAATTTCCTGATAATTGCGTTTTCTTCCTTCATCTCAACTTCAATCAGATGTTAAAGTGGGTTTGATTCTTGTGCAATCTAGTCCTTCAGTGCTGAACAGCAGATCAAGACAAAATGACATTAGCCACTAGGATTCTCAGGATAGTGGAAAGGGACCGGCACACCCTTTGACTGCTCGTGGGAGGACGAGTTAAGGAGGATGTGATACAGTGTTTCTAGGAGCTAGAAGTGACCACGCGGAAGTTCAGGGAAAGAGCCTGTCATGATAATGAAAGGAAGCAGATTTACTTGATAGGAACAGAGATTGTAGCTGGTAACATGAGATGAGAGCAAGGACGAGGCTTGCTGTTTGGTCAGTAGCTGTTGAGGACGCCCTTGTAACAGAACTCCACCAGAGTGAAGTTTGTGGAGTTCATTCGAGTCAATAAGATCCTAAGTCAGCTTTGTGTTATTGAGCTGGACGATGGAGCAAAAAGGGAAAACACCTGTGGCTTAGCCTTGAGGTCAAGCCAACCAATGTGGGCAAAAATCCAGGACCCTAAGAAAATGATGGAGTCAAGTGTGTGTGTGTGTGTGTGTGTGTGTGTGTGTGTGTGCATGCGCACGCGTGTGCATGCACTCTGCATGCACATGGACAGAGCAATGAGGCAAGGATTGCTGTTGGAAGAGAATTATTGTTTCCGAAGGAGGGATTACATAAAGGAGTGATGCATCTCAGAGGAAATCATTGCCTTCCACTTACTTTTTTTAAGGTTATAAGTTCACAAGGAGGTAGAATAATTGGCTCCATGAGATCCAGAGCATGAAAACTGTGCACACTCATGGGCCCATCATCAAAGTTCCCAAACTTTCCAAAATTCTTTCATCATGCCACTCACCTGCTTCATGAAGTGCTGCCCTGCAAGCAGCCCAGTGATTGACCAAACCATCCCAAATGGCCCCAAACCCAAGGTTCTCTTCAGTTCAGGTTTTCATCTTGGAGGCATTGGGACACTTTCCATTGTCTATCTAATAAGAAAGGATTGTTTTCTTCTCCTAACTTAGCCTATTATTTTTTGTCTACATCTGATGGAACCATCTGCCAATCTCCAAGAAGTAAGATAAGCTCAAATCCTGCTCATGGGCAGAACAGCACAAAACAGCAGAAGGAAATGTAGGAAGAGTTTACATACAATTGAGATCAATTATAGACGCTTCATCTTTATCAAGGACAAGCTTTGCGAGGTGGCAGTCCCTGGCTGACATCTTGATTTCACTTTCCCTTCAGCATGGTTTGTGGTCATTATTTCTCACCTTCACACTCAGGAAGAGCCTGTTTACTTGCTCAGGATATTACTGTCTCTCCATTTAGCCCACTGGAAGTGCAGTTGCACCTGTGAGCTCTTTCTCGGGCTGTGCTGCATGGCCTCTTTCATACCCCGGGATCATATGTTCCGTTATTTCCATTTGTCTAGCTGAGCTTCCTTCCTCAGGCATCTCACATTTGAGTTTCTTTGGTAGTTTTCTCCATGTCGTCTCCCATCCAATCTTCAGTATTTTTCTCTTGGAAAACACTTTTAATTTCATTCTGCTCAACTGATATTCTTATTTATTACTTTCTAAATCACTCTTCTTAAAACAATCCCCCCATTTCTATTTTTTCCACCTTACCTCACTCTCTCTCTACAATTTTTTGCTTCAGATGAGACATTTCCTGCTTTGAGATACAATAAAATATGCTACAAAACTGCTTAAAAGGATTTGGGAGTGTCTGACTATCTTTTTATATTTGTGATACTTTGGTGTTTGAGCACTCCTAGGGTGATGGCTGTGTCGGTCACCAAATTTACCATGAGTCCAACCAGAAATTTGAAGCTCCAGGACAAACAAAAAGTCCTTAAGTACTTAGGGAAAGGATGATAAGTTGAGAAAAAAAGAGTGACAGATTTCTCACGGAAGCACAACTGTCAGGTTTCCCTGATAATCTGCCTTCACACCTTTTCCTCTAGAGCTTAGACTCACAAAAGTTTGTGGAACTATACCCTACATTTAATCTTTGAGATGATATATTACGTTGATTTGCTATTGTTGGTTATTTTTTAACACAATTTTCATGTAAGTACATTACGCTAATAGAAGTTAATTAAGCTCACTGTCTTTGTTACTCTCTGTTGCTAGGACCAAATACCTGACACCTGCCATTTAAAGGAAGAGACGTTTATTTTGGTCCATAGTTTCAAAAATGTCAGTCCATGGGCCGCTGACTCCTAGAGAGAAACATCACTGCAGAGGGGCATGGTGGAGGAAAGCTGTCCTCATGGTGGCCAAAAGAATAGAGGATAGACCCAGGGCCTGGAATACAATAAAAAAGAGATGATTCACGTGTTTGGTGGGATGTAGCAGGCCAAGGTGGGATTTCATCGTGTTGTTCAGAAATGCATACAATTCAAAATTTATCGATTGCTTATTTCAGTAATATTCCATTAAGACTGTGTTTGAGCACAGTTATTGTAACCACGGAAAGTGAAGCTGCAGAAAAGGTGGAACTATATATATACATACATATCCTGTGTGTGTGTGTGCGTGTCTGCAGACATGCCTCTGTATGTAATTACCACATAATCATTTATAGGTCCTCAGTTTCTCATTTTGGTCTACCCAATATCTTGGTGTTCAGACCGTAGTCGTTTCCTTTATCCGAAAGAGATGTTTCTCCTACTTCAGCACCCCTCTTTTTCTTGGTTTATATGCAAACAATAAGACACTGGACCTGGTTTTCCTTCCTAGGGGACTAGAGTGCAGGAGAATTCTTAGCTTGTTGACTTTGTTCCTGAGTTGTCTGTGTTTAAAGCAAATGTATCCAACTCCATGCCCACCAGCTCTTCTCTCACTGAGTACACAGACGGCAGCGCTGTCAGGTCTGCCCTGAACTCTGCCCACAGGAGACAGCAAAGAGTGAGAGAGAGTTTCAGTCCCCCAGGAGACCCCTGTGAGCTCCAGTTGCCTGCCTGCTCCCAGGAGCTCACAGTTCCCGAAATGAGGGTGCTGCTGGGATGTACCCGAGTCTCCAGTGCAGGCTCTGCTCTCTGGACCCGCTGTCACGCTCCTAACCAGAACTTGCTGAAGCACATCCACAGGAGCAGGGATTGCGAGGACTGCCAGAGGGTGGCTTGGCTCTTTGTGATCAGACGTCAGTTCCAGGAGAGGGGAGAAGCAGGAGCGAGCAGGGCCCAGGTGCAGCACAAGATCTCCATCCCTGCGGTGCAGGTCTGTTTGTACCGTGGACTTCCTCAGAGGTCTCAGGCTAGGGGCGTGCCTGCAGGGGGTGTGAGGGGATCTCTTTGCATTCTTCAACCCACCACACCTGCCCTGTGGTCCACCAGGTCGGGGCTCTGAGTGCTGCATCTGGACCCGAGCGGCAGGGTGTGAGCTGGCACTGGTAGGTCCTGTGCATTGTGCTGTCTCTGTCTTTTCCTTTTCGCTGATGACACAGAACTTTGTCATTTTCGCAGTGTTTTCTGTCCTTTTCCTGAACTTAGCTGTAAGATCTGGGACTGCTTTTTCACACTGCAGTGCTAATGCACCAACATCTGCGGCAGAGCCCGTCACTGATTTGGAGTGCAGCAATGAGCCTCTTCCTGCCATGACGCCACCCCCTGCCTCAGTCTCCGGTGCTCTTCCTCTGGTCTGCCCCACTTCTTCTACTCCTTCCTCGGACACGGGGCTGTGGAGCTCAGCCTCAGTCCTTTCCTGCTGTCTCTTCCCTCTCGGAGCCTCCCTAAGACGCTTGGCTCTTAGCACATGGTCTTCTTGATCATTCTTTGCTGCTAATTCTTGTTGCTAGCTGTTCCGCTTGCCCCGCTGTGCTGTTCACCCCTGTCCTCCCCCTTCCCCCTGTCTTTCCAAAGACCTGGCAATGGTGCGGGGATGTTCAGATTCTTCTCCTGCCAGCCCCCTGTCTTGTTCCTAATTTTGCTCCACCAGTCTCTTGAGAAGCCCAGCAACCACAGGTCTCCGGTGATCAAATTACAGCTCCAAGGAACCAGGAGAACAGTGCAGGTACCCTATCCGCAGTGCCAGTGTACTAAAAAAGAGTCATCCTCTGGGGCAAGGAAATTGTTTCAGGAGTCCAAAGGCGCAGGGATAATTTAGTTAGGAGAGTGAAAGGGGTGGCCTAGACAGAAAGCAAGATGAGAAACAAGGAGGGGACTTTCAAACATGTCCCTGGTCTCTGCAGGGTTCTTATATGAAGATGCGTGAGCTTTTGCTATGAGAATTCTAACAGAGAGTTGAATTCAGAGCCTGTCACACAAAGTATTTGGAGAAAGATGAATAAGATCACGTATCTGTTTCAGTGATGTAGTGTAAATAAGCTCTAGAGATTTAATATACAGTGTAGGGATTACAGTTAATGATACCGTGGTAGGTATTTAAAATTTTCTGAGAGAGTAGATCTTAAGGTTTCTCACCACACACACAAAACAGTGGCTGTGCAAAGCCATGGATGCATTAATTGCATTAATTAGATTGACTGTAGTAATCAGATCGCTATGTATATGTGTATTAAAATATCATGCTGTACACCCGAAAAAATATATAATTTAATAAGAGGAGGAAATAGCAATTGTTAGTATTTTAAAATGCATCCTTGTAGTCTTTTCCCATATGGAGGCAGATGGCTAGATAGTTCAATGAATTGATTTTGAGATGAATTGAATTTGTGTATTTTTAATACATAAGTGAAATCCCATTGCCTCAGATTATGAAAAGCAGCCAGTGGACATAATTGTTTAGGTAACTAAACTTAATAGCAGTTTTTAGATAGGGTAGATATAGGGGAATATATGAATAAAAAACCATTAAGAATATTGTTGCTCTAGAAACAAATTCTTGAACTAAGATGGTAGCTATGGAAAAGGATGAAAAAATAATGTTTCCCAAACCAGCAATTCAAGTGGTTTAGAAAGAGTAGGAAAAATATTGCGAGTCCCTTTCACTGTCATGCATAGATGATGAAGAAGTGGAGGCTATGAAGATGGTATTAGTAGTGAAGGATGCAAGGACTGTTAAGCATTTGCAGCGGTGTTGAATGGATAGTGGTGGTCATGAGGGCATGTGAGATGTGGTCTGGGACTCAGAGAAGGACAACAATCCAGATTTGAGATTTGCTTACATTTTCAAGATTGTTTTGCATAAAAGAGAGGTGACTTCCCACAAGGAATGTAAACATTATGTACTACACATATGTACTAATAAAAAAAAGAGCACAGAAAAGATAATGGGAAACAGGGAGATTGATCTTTTGCAGAAGGGATGAGGACCAAGAAATTAGGGAGGGGAAGGGGAAGAAAAAATAATTGAGGTGTGTTGTGTACACGTACCAATTCCCTACAATGAGCGTAATCATTATGTCCTGCAAGCATGTACTAATATAAATTTTTAAAAAAAGAAAAAGAGAGGTGAAATTTCTGCAGAAGAGAATAGACTTAAAAAGAAAAGAATAAGAACAGAAATATAGGCGACCTGTATTTAGACAATGACAGAAATACAGGCAAGTGGAGAAGGGGCCAGACAAGGCAAAGTCAGAATCAGAAGAAAACATAGAGGTCAGGATCCTTGTAATCAAGGGTACAAGCAGTTTCAAGAATGCATTATAGGTAGCCTGAAATACCACAGAGTAGAAAAATAGCATAGGGATTGAGCATAATAGATGAAAAACAACATATAAGATACTTCCAGCACAATTTTGGGCACAGGGAGAAATCTTGATAAGAACTATTATTTGATCAAAATAGTTAAATTTGGAAGTTAGCTAGAAAGTACTTGTGACTTTATCCCTAGACCCAGCCAAATGTCTTATCCATATTTGGCATGTGGTAAATATGTTGAATAAAACTGAATGAGGGGGCTGGGGACTTAGCTCAGTGGTTAGAGTACCTGCCTTGCAAGCACAAGGCCCTGAGTTCAATCCCCAGCACCAGGAAAAAAAAAACCAAAAAACAAAAAACAACAAAAACAAAAAACAACAAAATTGAATGAGTTAAATGCAGAAGAGGAACGTGGCTGACTCCTAAATCAGGTACCTTCTACCCTTTGGCAGTATTCCCTTTGGACACTGAGATTTACCGTGCCCATAGGGTGGTGTGCTCGAGAGCCAGGCCACCATCAGACGGCTTGGCCAAGGGAGAAGTTGGTGGTCACTTTCCTCTAAGATTTCTTGGTGTCTTACAGGTGTCACGGAGAACTGGTGTCAAGTGCAATGAGTAACAATGGCACTGTTAAGGAGTTTGTGCTTTTGGGATTTTCTTATCTCCGTGAGCTCCAGACCCTTCTGTTTGCTTTCATCCTGTTGATATACATGCTGACGATGCTGGGGAACCTAACCATCATCATCCTCACTTGCCTCGACTCCCACCTCCACTCTCCCGTGTACTTCTTCCTCTGTAACTTCTCTGTCACGGAGATGCTGGTCACCTCCACTGTGGTCCCGAGGATGCTGGCAGACCTGCTGTCCATTCACAGGACCATGTCCCTGGCTCAATGCCTGACTCAGTCTTTCTTTTACTTCTCTCTGGGCTCCACTACCTTCCTGATCCTCAGAGTCATGGCCTTTGATCGCTATGTGGCCATCTGTCGCCCTCTGCACTACCCAGCTATCATGAATGGTCCAGTTTGTGTGAAGCTGGTGGTGGCCTGCTGGGTGGTTGGGTTCCTCTCCATTGTCTCCCCTACACTGCAGAAAGCACAGCTCTGGTTCTGTGGCCCGAAGGTCATCAACCACTACTTCTGTGACTCTGCCCCACTCCTCAAACTGTCCTGCTCTGACACCTGTCATATTGAGTGCATGGACTTCTTCCTGTCTTTGCTCTTTGTGCTGACCACCATGCTGCTTATTGTGGTCTCCTACATCCTCATTGTGGCTGCTATCCTCCATATCCCTTCCTCCTCTGGGCGCCAGAAGGCCTTCTCCACCTGTGCCTCCCACCTCACAGTGGTGGTTCTGGGCTACGGCAGTACCATCTTCATCTATGTGAGGCCAGGCAAGGGCCACTCCACACACTTTAACAAGATGATGGCTCTGATGACTGCAGTGGTAACCCCTTTCCTCAACCCCTTCATCTTCACCTTCCGGAATGAGAAGGTCAAGGAGGTCATTGAAGACATGACCAAAAGGATCCTCCCCAGACACTCAGCAGTCTGAAGATGAGGGGGCTGGAGAGCACCTGGAGGATCATAAGGAGTAGGGACCCTCCCTGCCGGTGGGTACCTGGTGCCCCAGTCTGGCCTCTTCCATCCCCTCATCCCCACATAAGTTTCTGCTCTCATACTACAAAGGTCTATTGAATATGTGTCACTGTTTGAATGTCTCAAAGGCAAGTGTCTGTGAGCCTACAGTTAAGGAATAGATGATTTCAAACTACCATGGGGTGAAAAATGGTTAGACAGCAATTAAATGGGATGATCCAAATGAAGCTCTTACAATGCGGTTTAGGAAACAGTGAGAGCCCCGGAAATGTAACAGTTTTTATTAAAATTTGCTATTAATCTCCCTGCCCCAGTCTTGGTTCTGTGGTTTTCCTTACATTTCTTTATGTGTTTTTTTTGATGTACTTTTAATTTTGAGTGTGTCCCTGTCCCAGGAACTGGATCCATCACAAAGGGAGAGGTTCCAAAGTGGGAGGCTGTCTGCGAAGAACAGAGAAGCCTAGTACCCTAACACCAAGGCTTCTCCATTGGTTCTCTTGTCTGGGAATCTTCCTGGATGGAAACACCACACACATCCAGGCCACTCACTTCTCGCTTATGGTCTCAAAATGTCTTTCCTTTCATCAGTAATGGCCCCTGAACCATTCTTCAGTTCCTCTTACAAAGTCGTGGGGGCCTCATCTTTTCATACACTTAGGTCGGAAAGCTGCACCACTCTCAGGCTGGCTGCCATCCCCTCCACATGGGCTATGACCTCTCTTCTCCCACAGAACCGTAGGGCCATGTCCCAGAGGGTGGGCCAGTTGCCTGGGTCCTCTGGGGTTGGATTCTCTGAAAGCAGGCTGGCCAGACTATTAGGTCCTCTGACTGGGAAAGCCAAAGATGGGAGAAGCCAGATGAAGAGAAATGGAGTTGATCAATGCTATGGGTGACTGGGTGGGAGGACAGAGGAGAGAAGGGCTTTCCTTGGAAATACACGGGTGGCTAATGGGATGATGTAGGGTGGTAATAGCTCTGATGTTTGATTTAGTATACCAGACTGAGTCAGGACTGGGCTGGGATTAGCAGAGCAAGGCAAAGACGAGGTACAGAGTTCTCATTTCTGAAACCAGCTCTGTCCAGAGGACGTCTTGAGGTAGGCCCTGGCAGTAATATGCAATGTGGACGGCACTGTGTGGGAGCACGCCATGGAGCTAAGTCATCACAGGGCATGTTTGTAGGAGAAGCATTCCAGGGTACATGGCCTAGGTGCACTAATCTCTTACTACCTCCATTTAGTTTGCTCTCCAATTAAGCTTTCTTTTTTTTTTTTTTTTAAACTACCACAAGAAGGTTTTGCACTTGTGGGCTTCATTAACAAGGGGGCAGATACATCTGATTCTGCTGAAAAGGAGAGTGGGGAAAATAATTTTCCAACCTGAGAACTTTCTCTCCCCTACCTCTCAAGGGACTAATTATTTACCCTTCTCGCAAACTTTGTGAAAAACTGTAGAGCTAAAAGCAATTATCTCCTTCTGATACGCAGATACTTTCTCTTAGTTTGTCCTCCTAAAATAATCAGACTACAAATTCTCTTGGAGTTTCTTCCTGAGGGATTCTTTCCTGTTTACTCTTTCATCTCTGCAATTCCCCTCTTTAAAACATTAAAAATAATCAACAATTTATGGAAAGTTGTCACCTGTTTTTTTATTGAGTTTTTTTAGGACCAGGATATCCAACTGGTCACTTCAGGGGATGATGTAATTTTCCTTACTCCTCCTTAATAATCACCCATCACATACAGCATCCGACACATGACATTCTCAACAAAACCCACCCTGATCCTTTGCTGCTTCAAGTGTAATCTCCTGGGAGATTGTTAGAAATGTCGACTCTCAGGCCTCACTCCAAACTGCCTGCATTAGAATGTGTGTTTTTACAGGGCGATTCCTATGCACATCAATGATGGAGCAGCACTCATTAGAACATTTACTGGCAGAATTTTCAATTAGGAAATTGTGTATCAAAGCCCTTCTTCCAGTCTCCATGGGAAGGGTAATAGATGAGGGAATCTGAGGTCACATCTGTTTTTAGTAGCGACATTTGTCCTAAATCCTATATCTGGAGATAGTAACCAAGATAAAGGCTCCCAAGATTTTATTCCTTTGGTGATATTATACCTTTTGAGTAGCTTTAGCCTAATGGCCCGGCCTCTGACTTGCTGCTAGAATCCTGTGTAGACATGCTCTAGAGATGTTTTGGCTCCCTGCATTTGTCTTAATAGAACAGAGGTTCTCCTTGTCACATGTCAAATGAGGTGCCTGGACATGACTTAGAACTTTGAGTTTCCCAACTTGCCAGAAAGAGTCTTGGAATTCAGTTCTAAGTCAAAGTAGTTGTTATAAAAGTCTCCCCAGTTCTAAGCTATGTGTTAACAAAGCCAGAACTTCGTGGAATTGCCTGGGAGCCGGTGGGCCATCCCTGTGCATCACTCCACTTGAACACAGGCCTCTTCACCACGGCACATAGACCCAGCCTCGCCTAGAGACTCTCTTACACCAAGGCCAGGAATCGGCTGCTCAAAGACGGCTGAGTTTTGCTGCAGTTTTAAATTTTAAGCTGAAACCCATGCGTCAGTCTGATCTCTCATACCATGTCTGAGAGGTCCCTCTTTGAGTTACATATGCTAACTAGCAAAATAAGTCTAGATATCCTTTACAAAATACTCACATTTACAGGTGAGAGGTTGGCATTAAAAGGTTCCAGAGCTCTTGTTCCCCACTTTCTGGCCCCTGTTCCTGGGTATTAGAACTGGTTGCAGTATTAACTTAGACAATTGAGAGAGAGTGAAGTGGCCTAATACCTTTCTTGATTTGTTTACTACTTTTCTAACTATCAACTAAGAAGGCATCCCATACCTTAGATTACCATTCTAACTTGTGTTCCAAATTCATTGAAAAACCCTGCTTTAAAAGACATCTGGCATTTACTGAACACCTCCTGCATACAGTCAGGGTGCAGGAGATACAAAGATATATAAGGCATGATGCTTAAATTAAGGAGGAATGCATTTAGTGTGGGAAGACAAAATTGTGTTAGTCACCATAGACAGAGTACTTGGGGATGCAGGAGAGGGAGCACCTTGTTCTGTTTTGTTAAGTTGAAAGTTCTGTTGAAATAATTTTTTGTTATTTGACTTGAGCTTTGAGGTACGCAGGACGATTTCACAGACTGCGAAACAGAAATGTGAATTTTGGAGAGGCAATTGAATATATAACCCAATGGAGACTTAAAATGGTGTGTTGTGGGAACAACGGAGGCTCTGGGAGTTGGAGTTAATAAGCGGGCTTTCTGGAGAGTAGCCACACACATCTTTACCCATCAGATCCAGACAGCTCAGGGGACTTGTGAGTGTCCTCTGCAAGATGCTCCGCTCACTGAAATGGCATAACAGGCCACATCCGAGTTCAGCAAATTCACAGAGCATACGGCAGAGGTTGTGGTAGAAAGCTTTGTATGCTATGGCAATGATACTGTATTCACAGAAGGTAGTATTTGCTTCCAGTGTTGGAATTTATTGATTTCAGGTGTGCAACAAGCTAAGTAAGTTCAGAGAGAGCTCAGCATTTTGAAATGCTTGGTAGCTCCTCTGCCAGCAGCCAAACTGGTCAAATGTTGTGTCCCTTCAGGCTTCTTTGTTCAGGTCCTCCAGTGATAGCTTGGAATATCTGTCTTCTGGTCTCATGTTCTATGTCTGTAGAGAAGGAGAGAGAAAAGAATTTGTGGCATCTCCTCCCCTTTGATCATGGTGCCTTGCACCACGAGGTTAAGAGCTTTAGATGTATCCTTCAGACTCATACTGTAGTGGGAGACCCAAGAATTACTGGGTGAGTTTTCCATCAACCTAGAGAGGTAGCAATAACCTGGGTGTGAGTTGTGAGCTGCCTGACTGCTAGTGGGGAAGGGATGTCCCTCACATTTGGAGGGTCCGGTGTCTGCAAGACAGAGGAACATGTAAGTGCTATGCCATGAGGTTTACTTGCTCAGGATCTGGCACACGTTTAACTGAAGGGAAGGGCAATGACAAAGATGATGGGTTGCAAGATGAAGGGAAAACTCAGTGGTGGAATAACAGTGATGCTCTTGAGAACTGGCTGTTAATCATCAGGAGTCAAACATAATCATTATTAAAAACTGATTAGGCCCGGGATTTAGCTCAGTGGTTACAGTGCTTGCCTAGCAAGCACAAGGCCATGAGTTCGATCCCCGGCACCAAAATAAACAAATAAATAAATAAAAGCTGATTAATCAGAAAAATGATTAACACCAAAATAAAACATGCTAAAAACAAAGGTGATAGTTTAGAGAAAGCTCCTCCCTCACCACACTTTCTTTTTATCCATGCTCTTCAGATTATTTATGTCACTTGGATGGGTGTAGGGTAAATATGTACAGTATTTTGCTTCTGAGTGTAATTTATAGCTCCAAGCTCAGTGTTATCACATTAATAGTTTGAAATTGGATATAATGCAACGCTCACCACGGACGCTGGCAAATGCTAACAGTCAGCAAATGGAGAGCCGGTGGTTAAACATTTATTGTTTTTCCTCAGTATCTTTCAGGCACTGTTGCCAGAAACGTATTTACACCAAGATAGTTAATACCTGAAAATTAGGGAAGTAGATTGATGAACATAGTCACTATAGAAAATTTCTGACTTTGACTAAGAATTTTCTTGACTTACCCAACTCCTGAAGTCCCTTCTGTGTAGGTCTTGGTCACTAATAACCAGCATAAAACCCAAGCCTAACTTTCTTTTCAAAAATGATTGGATTCCTTTGCTTTCTCTCCTGAAAAACACCCACACCCTAATGTCTCACTCCTGCTTCACCTCAGCAAAAGAAATAAATGTAGCTTGTGGCTTCGCACGAGGCTTACACATTTTCTGATAGACTCTTGGGTTACCTGCACAGAACTTTCTAACTCTTGTTAACTAGCACACTGAACCTCTGGGGCTGGAACAGGCCAGTGGAGGGTGAGTGGGAAGATATTTGAGGTAGGGAAGAAATTTAAAGCCATGGTATCCCGTCACTGACTGTGCCTATATTTAAATTAGTTCTGATGTTTGAACAACCTTTCCCTACTTCCAGCTTGAAATGATGTTCCAGCTGCTTCTGTAGAGTGGGATGGCTCTTGATTTCTGTAGAATAATGGTACAGATCAACTATGGCAAAAGACTGGGAATTTATTGTGGAACCGATGTTGTATGTGCACTGAATACGAATGTTTATTCAAAATAAAATTATCTTGCATGTGTTTTTTAAACCATCACAAATACTATTTTGATAAATAAAACATGGATGGTGAAAAGTGAAAGAAACCAGATGAGGGTCTTCCCACCCGGCCTGGTACTGTGCCTCCTCCCCAAACTGCGTGACCAAGTCTGGCCAAGTCCCAGGGTTCACGACAGTGCCCGATAAAGGCCTTTCAGCCTCTGCATCTGTCCTCAGAGGATGGCCTTTCTTTCCCACTGAGGAAGGTAAGGAGAAGAGGATGGCCAGAGGGACGAGGCTGGCTGTTACGAAGGCCACAGCCCTGTTGACTGGTATGGAGAGAGCTTCGCTGGGGCTGGTGTGCGGGAAGACCGTGCTGCTGTAGCCAGTGAAGATCAGTGTGCAGTGTGACCCACGTGTGGGGAAAGCTTCCTGGCAGCCACTGCCCTAGGAGAGCCACAGCCCAGGGCTCACAATGTAGCGACAAGGGAAGAGTCCCAGAGTCCCAGCAGGTAGGTGTTGGAGCAGGACAAATGCAGTGGAGGTCCCTTGTCACGGAAGGAGTGGTTAATGATGTTGCCATGGCAACAGTTGAGGTAAACTCAGGAAGGGCAGTGGGTACTATGGCTGGGACAGGAGGTGCCCAGGCAGCTCTAGCCCGCTGGATACACACAGCCCGGTCCGCAGTGCAGTGCATGGCAGGGCCGTGTCTGACGGGACCAGGTTGGAGGTGGAATCCAGGGAAAAGTAGGAGTAGAAGTAAACCATGCAGCCAGTAAAGGACACGACATGTTGAAGACCAGCAGGTCTGAGAGCATCCGGGTAGCACAATCATGATTACTAAGATCTCTAGAAGGGGAAACTTGTCCAGGAAGAAGTATTTGGAAGTATGTAGGTGAGTGTCAGCTATGACCAGGACTATGATGAGAGTGCTTTCTACAAGGCCCAGAAATACAGCACAAGGAAGGGCCCGTACAGAAGAACCCGTAACTTGCTAAAGAGGAGAAACCCAAGAGGACGAATTCACAGGTGTGGCTCCAGGTGTCGTGTTCCAGGGCCTGGATGCCTGCATCTAAGGGAAGCAAGAGATGGATGGAGAGGCAAAGATAGATACAGAAATGCAGGCAGGAAACCACTGGGTAGGAGATAGGAGAGAAAGCTGAGGGTCCAGTCAGTGATGCACAGAGGGAGCAAGAAAAAGAACAGTAGAGAGAACAAAATGGGAATATGAGATTCATAGAAGAACAGAGTTAGGAAGCAGAAAAATGAGAGAAGTAGCAAACCACCAATAAGAAGAGAAAACAAAACAAAACAAAAACAAAAACCAGGAGCAAGTTAAAAAAGACAACAGAGTGACAGATATTGATTTGTAAGAAGAAAAGGAAATAAAAACAGAGGGAAACAAGGAGAATCAAACATGAGAGAGGGAGAAACAGAGACCGAGTGGGAGGAAGAAAGAAGGAAAGAGAGACTAGCGTACTTTACCTGGAAACCCCCAAGTGTGGGTTGGTGCTAGGGATCTATGCCTGACCGAGGGACTGGGCACCGAGACCTTGTGAAAGGGTCCTGCGAATCTCTTTGGACGGTTCCTCTCAGGATGTTCACCTGCTCACATTTCTGCACCTGTGATCTTGAAATGAGTAAAAAGTCACTGTTTTGAGGCAGTTTCTTCTAGAGGGCCCCCTGGTGTGTGTTTGTAAAGACTGAGAGCAGAAAGACACAGGTTCAGGCGTGCCCTGGCAATCCAGACGGCATTTTGTTCCAGTGCCCGCGGGTCCTCGGGGGTCTATCCAGTGTCTGGCTTTGCTGCCACAGAGTTTGCCCTGCACCTCCCATCTCCTGTCCCTCTTCCTTACTGGTGTGGGCTAGCTGTGGCGCTAGCTATGGAGCTCTAAAATGTGAGGCGGCTGTGATTTCTGGGCCTGTTGACTGCATGACTTCACCGGCATGGTGACCTGAGGGTAGTCGGACTTATTACGTGCTGGCTCATGGCAGACCAAACATTCCGGCAGAAGAGGCTCACAAAGAGGACACACACTGTCACTTTTAGTCAAAGCACTACATGTCTGTCAAGATTCAAGGGGAAAGGGAGACGATCCATGTTTTACTAGGAGGATTGTCAAACAATTGCTGGCCCTTTTAAAAACCCCTCAGGGATAAACTAACAAAATGTTCCTGTTTGAGTGCTTAGGCCATCCCGCTTGGTTTATGATCCTGAACGGAAAGAATATTGCTAGCCTTTGCCCTCCCTTTTCACACCCCATCTCAGGGAGTAGGAGATCATAGTATTTGAATTTGACCTTATTCTGATACCACATCTTCCTGCCTTCCTTTCTCCCCTGTCCATGTACGAGGGAATCAGACATATTGCCTTACTGAGAGCACCGTTTCCAAGCTGCTGCCATCCCGGAGGTACAGAAAAAAAGAAATGCCAATCCCTCTATCACACACACATCCTCAGGCCCCTGAATCTCCGTACTTAACCAAGTTTTACTCCTTACAACAGACTTCTATCATGGTTTGCTTTGGTGCCTATGATACTAATTATCGACTTTATTTGATCTGTTACGTGTTTAAAAATCACGCAGCACAGCCTTTGCATATGTTGCAGTGTACCACTTAAAATTTGTGATGAATGTGGTTTGTGTGACATGTTATTCTCTGATAATGAATGTTTTTCAGTCGTCTATTTATTCCTCAAATATTAGACAAAGAATATTGTTTCCAATAAGAAATAAGATTGCTAAAAATGTTTCTTCATAGTATTTGTATATCATTCAATGATTATTATTTATTTAATACCAATTATATAAGATATTTTGCTAATAATGTGGGAAGAACATAAGAGACATAGGAGAAAGAATATTCACAAAAATTCCTGTATTCTTTTCTTAAAGAAGAATGTAGACTCTCACAGAACTTAAGAAACACCCAGTATTTCTAGGTTGTTACATGTTAGGGGCTGAGATTGAAGCTCTTCTTCTATCTTTTACCAAGGATAGTAATATAATTAGAATTTCAAATAGTCTTAGCTTGACAATGACAGAAACTGGTTAACTGAAATTATCCATATTATGTGGCAAGTTAAACCTAAAATTCATGAAAAAGGAAAAAGGCCTTCAAAAAATCCTGTGCTGGACAGTTACTGCTCACTTGTATTTGTTGTCCTTCCTGGAGGAGACTGGCTGTGGGAATAGAATGTATTTTTGTGTCATTGAGCTCAGGGGTGGCCAGGTAATTTGCCTGGGTGAGTGTGACGTGAGTGGAGACAACACGAGTCACTTCTGAGCAGGGTCCTTAAGCCAGTATTTGATTCATCATTCTCTCTTTCTCTGTCTTTGTGGTCATAGCGGAGCTCCTGTTGGATGGGGGATCATGAGAAGAGTTTGCTTCCTGGGCAATAGTAGACACATTGCATGAGTTGTTACGATAAGCCTGGTTGTTACAAGCTGTAGAATATTTGATATTTTTGTTCCTGAGGCATAGCTCACTGTTGGGATGTCCTTGGTGCCTCTAACCATTTCAGTGTTAAACTCTTACTACTTTTGAGGCCAGAGACAGAGAAAGGCAGAAGTTCAGAGGACAAAGTCAGAAAGTGAGAGGAAAGTGTGGGTGTAAGGGCTGTAAACCCGGAAACTGAAGCACAACCCAGAGATTGCAAAGCAGTAATGCAGTGCAAGTGAAATGGAGAAACCGTAGACACAGAACTGTAGAGAGAAAGCTGAAGGGGAACAGAAGGCAGAGAAAGAGAAGCGGATGGGAAAGATCAAGTGAAAGAGAAAAGCAAAGCAGACACCATGGACCACAGGAGGGGAATGCAGGCGAGAAGAGGCAGACCTAATGGGTGTTACCCAGAATTCCTCGAATGGACTTGACATTTCAGGTCTGGGGCATGGACTGGAGACAGCACAGAGGCCGGTCCAGAGCACCCTGCGAGGTTTTCTGGGTGTCTTTATTCCAGAACTCTCGCTCCATCACATCTCCAGCCCTTCTGTCAACAACCACATCGCTCAGTCCACAGAACTAGAGGGATCCCAAACAGAGAGGCAGTAATGAGATCGCTCTGGGGTGACCATCTGCTGTGTGTTCTAGTGACTGAAATAGAAAGGGCTTTGAGACATCCAAGAGTAAAAGCATCAAACTCTGGAATCCGGGCAAGCCCAGCAGGCGGTGCTGCGCCAACAATCCCTGGGAGCTGCGGGGGAACACAGCTGCACTGTGGTGGCAGCGCCCCACTGCGCCCTTCCCAGACCTGCTCGCTCTGGAGCTGGGCTGACAGCATGCGGCCTGGGCTGCCTTTAATCCCAGCTTTACTAATTGCTGGTTGGCCAGCACTAATTCTCTAGGAGTGGAATTTCCCTTGGCTATAAAATAAAAGCAGCGGACCAATTATTATGAGCATCCAACGATAATGGCTGGCACAGAGTAAGAGTTCAGTAATAGGAATTTTTGTTCTTGTTATTATTGACACGGAAATTTTATTCTCATTGATTTTTCTTCTAATTTAACCACTCTTTTTAATGTGAAGGTGATGTGGGGTGTGTACGTGTGTGTGTGTGAGAGAGAGAGGGAAAGTTTATGTATCTTTATGAATCTTTGTATGTCGACATCAACATTATTTCTTTCTGGCTGCACATTTTAATTATAATTAACTGAACACATAACATTAAATAATAAGTTTGAGACTGGAGCAAGTGAAGCCCGGAGGAGACACACTCTGGGTATTTCTCCAGAACCATGGATGCGTCCCAGGCTACACCCTGGTCCCCACAATGGTGTCCAACTGCACAAGCAGATCTGTTACCCTTTGCAGTGAAGCATGCAACCTTCTGGCTAACTCAGCAGCGAGTCTACCTTCTATGCCCGTCGTCTGAGCCTAACCCTTATATCTGCTCTGATCCTAATTAATCCGATCCTCAGAGCTTGTCAATGCACTGTAGCTCACAAGTGCAGAGAGTTTCTCTTGGGGTCCCTGCACCAGGTCACTTTTGGAGGCCCCTGACTGTAGCACCCAGGTTTTGGTACAGCGATAAGGCAAGAGATGAAACAAGCAGTCTTTGTACTGGAGGGCAAGTGATTTCATAAATTAAAATGTGTCAAAGCCTTATATTGCACCTCTGCTGAGAAGCTATTTTTTCTCCCTGCTACTCAGGGCAACAGTATCTGTGGTTGATGTGGGACTGGAAAGAGAGACTGGAGTCTACGGGACACTCAGACAAGCCTGGCTCTTTGATTGGTCTGTGTTCATGAGGATGAGTCTCCTGGCACTGTGTACTCACTCTGATTCTGAACCAAACTTTGGAGTCTTGCTGATTCTTTATGAAAACGACCAAGGGAAGCAAGGAGACTTCTGCCATCCACTTATACAATGCTGCTGTCATGCATAAGCTGCAACACGTCCATTCTCAGACAGCTCCCGGGGCAGGCTGTCAGCAGGTCCAGCCTCTGACTGCAGAGCAGATAAGGGGTGTATGTGGAGGAGGAATTCCTTCAGAGCGAGGCTGGATTTGGAAGTTCACATTTACACAATAAATGTTCACGAAGCACTCAACAACTGAGTGCATCCAGATAGAAATATGTGATTTTATCCTGTAAAATACCCTCTGTGTTATGGGGATAGTGGTGCCTCCCCCGGAAGCATATTTTCAGAATAAATGAGAAACCATACTTCAAGCACTAGTACAAGTATTCCTGGAGCAGAGAGGGGGATGATACATATTATTAAACTGACATAAGCAAGTCAGGGTTTGATCAGTGAGTGATGCCCCACTCCAGCCCTTTCTTGCCCTCTGTGGTCTCTTCGAGCCACCTTTATCAGTGTTACAGACTGGTACAGAATGAGGAGCTGACGCTTCAGGGTCCTCACTCACAAGGACACAGGGACCAAGTCCTCTTGGCACCCCGTCAAGCATCGTAGACACTGAGATTGTTTAAGCCGCACATTTAATCTCGTGGAGTACGTGCCCACCATGTTCGGAAGAACATTTAATTACTACTGATAATGACAATCCACATTCATTGCCATGGTATTTATGGAGAACCTACCTGGTACCAGGATGCGATCTATTCAGTTCTCTGATTAGGAGACCTTCGTAGACAGATTGATCTTTCCAAGTGTGCTTTTGAGTCTTGGAATTTCACAGTTGGTAGGGTTCCTAGGAGGTGCCCCAGCCAGCCCAAGGATGGATCACACTGCAATCCCTGCTGAAAACAGCTTTCTCCACACTGTAGAAAGTCAATGTGAGTGGCAGGAACCTCTGATTGCTCAGCTTAACTGACCTGGAAAATGGCTGCTTGATCCTAGCAAGTCAATCTCTCTGACTGTCGAGTTTACCATGTGAGAAATAAACCATTCTAAGATATTATTTTTTTTTTGCTAGTATTCTCTGCCCTCATTAAGATCATTAGTCTTTCCAACCTCTTGCTCCTCCACATCCAAAGATGATATTTCCTCGCCCCAGCCCAGACAGAGAAGGTATTTTTGCTGTGGTAATCTTCTGAGCTAGTTCTTTTGGTTCTTTTCTTTCTCCCCATCTCCCTCCCACCCTCCCTTCCACCTTCCCTTCCCTTTATCCTAGAAATATGCATAATATCGAGGACTATGGGGAGAAAACCAGAGTCCTGGCTCTATACTTTATGCTTCCAAAAAGTAAATTCCAGATGGTTCAAACAGATTTGAATGCAGAAAGTAACAAATGAGAAAAAAATTTTCCATTTTAGTTGCTTTGCATATGGATGTCATCTTTTCTAAGGAAAACACAGATCTCAAGAGAGTAAAAGACTGCTAAGTGTAACTGCATAAGATTGAAGTATTTATGTATGATAAGAATAAAATATAAAAATTAAAACATAGGAAACAAAGGTTATTTTGATTTCTAAGTCATCTTGCCAACTGATAAGTTCACGGCAGGGAAATATAAATACAAATGGCTTATAAAAACAGGAAAAAAAAACAGGAAAAAACTCAACCTTGCTCAAAATTAAAATTAAAGAAAATTTAACAAGAATGGTTTTTGAGTGTTATTTCTGATAATGTGTTGGAGGTACAGCGGTGAGTGGTGAAGACTTGGTCCCTACCATAATGTAGCATAGTTGACGAAGACTTATATTACCATATATTATAAGAACATGAACATACACACAACGTACAAACAATTAAAATAGTGAAGCATGGTTTTGAGGAGGAAAGTGCATAATTATCAGAGGTCTGGAGTGCTGTTTGGAGTAAGGCCTGCAATGGCGCGAGGGGTGCACGGGCAGTGTGGTGAGGTTGTCTCAGTCCCATGGGAAGCTCTGGAGTTGGAGTGTCTCTTCGCAGTTGTCCTGAAAAGTGTCTGGACTTGGAGCACGGGGCCTGGGCATCTACGCTGCTGCAGTCCATAGGAGCTTGGATGCAGTCTGTTCTGTTTGACTGGGTCGATTCTGGGTGAAAGCCTGGGCTGTGGGTTGGGGGAGCGACAACTCCAGTTTCGAATGGGGTCCAGACCATGCAGTCCAACACTGATCCAGAAGCCGAGGTGGTAGGCACCTAGGCCTGTGTGTAGTAGTTAAGGGACGTGTCTGCAAGGGTGTGATCACTGCCTACTGCCGTTATAACCAGGCAGCCTCAGTGGGAGAGGGAAAGAGTGGCTGGAGGATGCAGAAAGCATGGGGTGAAGGAGGGTGACATGAGAGGATGTTAGATACAAGCACTTCTAGAAATCATGCAGGGTCTCATGGGGCCCGGGCTTTAAACTTCAGGCAGTAGGAAAAGCTTTGATCTGTGTGTTGGAACCTCGCTTGGGCTGGCATGAGAACAGAACAGAGAGAGGGAAGTTCAGGTAGGAGGCTTTGGCAGCAGACAGGTAAAGGATCGTTCTTTATCATCCGCTCTTTGGGCTAAGTGGACAGGACCCGCCTTTGGAGTAATGACCCTATCTATGAATATATATATCATGATACATGATAGGATAATAACCCTATCTATTCCCCCAGAGCGCCAAAATGGCTTTTCCTTTCTCTGGGCCTTGATGACTTCTCTTTCACTTGTGTCCCTAGTGTGGTTATGTCGGAAAGTCCAAGACGTAGCATGACCATGGCTCTAAAGGATGTTCACAAAATAATTGAGCCCAGTCATAATATCAGTAGTCTAGGACACATTTATGTACTGGATCTGGTGTGGCTATAATAGCCTAGGATGATATTTTCAGAAGCTGATTCTGACACAGAATAACCTTAGTACAGGTCTCCTTGTTGGGGGTTGAGTTTGATAGGAATTACATGGTTTAGTTCTCCATTAGGAAGCCCCAGAGACTAGCTTTCTTTTGGTTCTTGACTTGGGCAAGGTGGCAGTGGAACAAAGATTGCACCCATGTGCATCAGTGTCCTTTTATTTCAGATGAGAAAGTTAAGCCAGGGCAGGAACGAGAGCACACACTGTTCATCACACAACTAAGAAATATGAAAAGGCATTAGCATTTGGGTTTCCTCACTTCCATTCAATGGCTTACTCATGATCTTTTGCTATCTTAAAATCTTTCACCAAAGATGTTGAACAGATTAAAAGTGTGCTCTCAATATTATAGACTACTGGTGGGAGCTATCTGCCTTCCTCTTTACAAAGACAACTTTCTATTCCCATAAAAAGTGTTTGCAGAAAGTTGCTCAAAAATATTTTTAAAAAAACTTGGCCAAAGAGACATCTGTTTGGGGAAAGGATCGTTCTTTGGAGTTACTTATCATTCTGATATCCATTAGATTACATTAACTTTTTCTTCCTCGTGGTTCCTCTTTGGTTCTCCCACCCCTGCGTCCACCCCACTCCGCAGCCACATTCCATTTACCTCACTTTCTCTACTTATTCTAATTACGTTGGATTCAGGGTTATATTTATCCCTTCCCTGCCTTTACCTAATCTCTCTCTCTCTGTTAGGCCCCCAGTAATGACCTACATCCTCTGTTATGTATTTTGGATTTATATTTTAAAATATTTTCAATTCCTGATTCAGTGGCACACACCTATAATCCCAGCTACTAGGGAGGCTGAGGCAGAAGGATTGTGAGTTCAAGGTCAGTTTGGGCAATTTAACAAAACTCCATCTCAAAATTGAAATTAAAAACTAAAAAGACCTAGCAATTGCCTAACATGCATGAGACTCTAGGATCAATCCCCAGGGCAGTTGGAAAAAATTCAGTGTAACTAATTCTGTACAATGAATCCAGTCATTTTAAGTACAAGTTGCAATGAGTTTCAACAAATTTGTACACACAGCTAATCTCTGCCACAGTCAACCTATAGAACACGTCCATCACCCCAAAGATTTCTTTGTACTTCTCCAAGAGTCAGTTTCTGTTCCCAACCCCAGCCTCAGGCAACCATTTCCTTTCTGATACTATAGATTTAGGCTTTTACATTTCTTGAGTTCATTAACAGGATAATAAAGGATTGCATTTGTATGTAGATTCTTTAGTTTAATATAACTTTTTAGGGACTCTTTCATCACTCATGATAAAGTGTCTATTAATACTTTATTCCTTTTAATTGCCTAGTAGTATTCCCCTGTATGGATATGCCACAACTTATTTGCTCATTCATTTATGGATTCTCTTTTCAGTTGCTTACACTTTTTTAATGAAAAAAAAGTCTCTATCAACATTCACAAGCATGTGTTTTCTGTGAACAGATGTTTTCATTTATTTTAAAAGACTAAGAGTGGAATTGTGGATATGTATGTCAAGTGTATACTTAACTGATGTCTGTACCATTGTGCCTTCCTAACAGCAATGCATAAGAACTCTGGTTACTCTTCATTTTCCCCCAAAATTAGTGTGCTTAAAATCAATTGAAGATATATATTTGGGTCTGAGTCCGAGTTCTGTGTTTTTTGATCACATGGTGTTATGCTAACACCACACTACCTTGATCACTGTAGCTTGTGGTAAGTTTTGAAATGGGGTACCATCAGTCCCCCAGCTTGGTTCTTCTTTTACATGATTGCTTTGGCTATTCTGTCTTTCACATTTACATATAAGTTTTACACTCATCTTTTCCATATTAACAAAAAGTCTTTCTGAATTTTGATTGAAATTGCATTGAATCTATAGATTAATTTGGAGAGAATTGACCTTCTAACAAAACTGAGTCTTTTCGGCGGGGGGTACTGGGGACTGAACTCAGGGCCTTGTGCTTGCAAGGCAAGCACTCTAATCACTGAGCTAAATCCCCAGCCCCTAAAATTGAGTCTTTTGATTTATGAAAATTTAACGTTTGGGTCCTTAATTTCTCTGAGGAATTTTTTATAATTTTAAGTGCATGGGTCTTACATTATACCTTGTTAAATATATTCTTTCGTTTTCTGCATGTTCTTGGATGTTATTGGAAACTGTATTTTAAGATTTCCATTTCCAATGTTTGTTGCTAGTATATAGCTTTGGAATATATATATATTTTGGGGGGATGCTGGGGATCGAACCCAGGGCCTTGCACTTGCTAGGCAAGCTCTCTACCACTTGAGCTAAATCTCCAAGCCCTTTACAATGTATTTGATATACTGATATTTTATCCTATGATTTTGACAGTCACATTTATTACTTCCAGTGGATTTAGGATTTGCAGCATGTAGGACTGTGTCATCTGCAAATAAAGAATTGTTTCTTTATTTCCTAAGTGTAAGCTTTTTATTTCATTTTCTTGGTTTACTGAATTGGCTAGGACTTCCAGTGCAATGTTGAAGAGAAATGAAGAATAGATCTCCTTGCCTTGTTCCCTCGCTGAAATGGTCAGTATTGAGTCTGTCATCAGTAACTTTGATGTTAATGCCAGGTTTTCCTCATTCTGTTTATAAGTTTGAGCAATATCCCTTTTGTCTCTAGTTTGCTCAGAATTTTAGAGTAATGGATGTTGATTTGCATCAAATATTTTTGCTGTTCAGAAGAGAATGATCCAAGGGTTTTCCCTTTAATTCTATTCAAGTGGTGAATCACATTGATTTGTCTTCTAGTGTTAAGTCAACCTCCCATTTCTAGGTTAAATTCATCACTCTTCTGTGATGTATTATCCTCTTTACATATTGCTGGATATTTTGTTTAAAATTTTGCGTCTATGAGAGTCCAGGAAGACAGCAAATTGGAGCTAGCAGCATCCAGAAGATGCTTATAGATGCTTGCCAGGGTCTGCACACACTCAGAATTGGGGGCAAAAGAAAAGCTCCAGCATGGGAGGGAAATTTAAAGGAGGAACAAATAATATCTGACATCAGGGGCTTCTAGAGGAAGAAACAGGGTCTTTTCTCAGTCCTAGCACTGCTTATAGCTCAGCTCCAGGGAGTATGTCATTTTGGGAAATTATCTAACTTTTTGAGGGAAGAAGCTTAGAGAAGAAGGAAGAAACTGAATGAAACAGCCACAGGGTGATCTGTGCCCAGGAGTGGTGACTGAGGCCAGGCTGCTGTGCTCTGTGCCCACGTGGCTGTGATCCTTGCCCAGCTGAGCATCCACTGCCCAGAGTCCAACTGTCCCAGCTCCCTTCCCACTCGGAGATGGAATGCAGCAACCAGGATATTCACAGGAGAGCGAGCTCTCTGATTAGGACACTTGGGCAGGCCAGAAAAATCAATCAGAGGGTGGCAATTGAGTTGGGACCAATGTGTCTTTGGGACAGAAAGAAACAAGTCTCAGTTAAAGAAAATGTGGTATAGAAGAGTCTGCCAAAAAAATGTATACACATTTCAGCAGTTTGCCATACTAATAAATGTCTGGAAGCTAATGGCCACCACTTTGAACACCTCTTATAGTTGTAGAAGCCAACGGTAACTTGTATTAATCTCACGATGTCTCAAAAAACTTAGTACTAAAATATTTATACAAGTTTTTCTTTTTTTGATGTATTTTTTTTTTTGGCGGACTCTGTATATCCCATAGAGTACTACTCAGCCATACCACAGGATAAATTGGAGTCATTTGTGGGAAAATGGATGCTAAGTGAAATAAATCAGACACAGACCACTACATATTGTGTAGTTTCTCTTAGAAGAGAAACTCGAAATGTAATAATTTAAAGAGCAAAATGAAAGGTAAGAAACAGGGAGATAAACTTTGTGGAGATGGAAAGGGATCTGGGAGATGTGGGGAAAGGGAAGGAGGACGAGGAAGGGGAAGTAAAAAGAAGTACTGTAAGGTGTCATGTTCCAATTCCCCAAAATAAATGTAATTGTATTGCAAACACATTCTACTAAAGAAAAGGAAAAAGTAGGTATCCACCATGGGAGACCACAGGACTAGGAAATATTCTTTCCCTTGTATTTTACAAACTCTTAAATTATAATGATGTTTGTTGCTTAGAAACACCTTCACACGGTACCAAGGACCCATGGGTTGATGTATCCATCTTTGAATATCAATACATAGTCATGGCCTTCATTAAAAATAAATTTTGCATGTATGTTCATAAGAGATATTGGTTCATACATTAGTTTTCTTGATATATCTGGTGTCAAGAAGATTCTGGCCTTATAAAATGAACTGGGAAGTGCTTCTTTCTTCTCAATTGATTTTCTACAAGATTTTGTGGAAAAAAGAAGATTTTGTGTAGGATTGGTGTTATTACTTTCTTTAATAGTGATGGAATACACCAGCAAAGCCATCTGGATTTGAATCTGAGTTTTCTGTGTGGGAAGGTTTTAAACTATGAAGTGAATTTATTTAACATATTTAGGCATATTCAGTAGTATTTATTTTTGAGTCAGTTTGGGTAATTCCCTTATCTTTCGAAATTTTTCTACTTTTTCAGATTTATCAATGGATTTCTCTTTTATGATGTTGCATTCTGTTCTTTTCAATTTAAAATGAAAACAAAACTTTATTCCCCTAGCTCATAATAGTCAGGAAAAGAAGAGCTCTCTTTCATGCAGTCTTACTAATTGTATGAATCTATCCAAGACCTTTGGGGTACAATTTAGTGCCAATAGAGAACAATAGCTTCAATGCATCAACATCTTGACATGGAAATTCCAAACTAAAGAACTCATTCCAGAAATATGATTAAGTATGTACTTACAAATATCTAAGAATATTTATAACGTCATTTTTCATAATTAAAATGGGAAGAACTTCTAAATCAATAGAGGACTAGCTAATAAGAATAAGACATCTACATAGTAAAATATTATTCAAGAAAAAAGAGGCAGGGCAATATGTGTTCACATGAGAAGGTATCTTTCACATGTTACGGAGTTAGAAAAGTTTGCAAAACAGATTTTCACAGAATTCTCTTTAAAAATACACATGCTTGGCTGGGGATTTAGCTCAGTGATTAGAGTGCTTGCCTTGTAAGAACAAGGGCCTGAGTTCGATCCCCGGCACCACAAAAAAAACCCAAAAAAACACATGCTTAGAAAATGCTAAAATTCAATGGCAAACTGCTCAGACGGAGGCAAATTAAGAAATTAGGAAAGAAGATCATTCTTAATTTATATCCTTAGTTACCAGATGACATTCTCAGATTTAACAGTTATACCTAAAGTGAAAACCCAAAACTAGAAAAACGCTTTATAATTTTCAGCTTTTCCTACTTTCTCCGTCTTGGGGCAGGCTTCCGGTTTCCATTTTGCCGATTCTTCCGGGTTGTGAAGGTAGCTGCCGCACCGGCTTCCTTCTGTTCTCCCTCCTCTGAGCACGCCCAGTTGGTAGTCAGGGATGAGCCACAGAAAAACGTGGCTGCAAGAACCTTGCTCAAATGCACACAACGCATGTGTGCTCAGGACAGGGAACAGCTGAGACACTGCACAGGGAGGGGTTGGACTTCGGGGTACAGCGTCCCAGAGGGTCCCCATGAGTAGGAGCAACAGCCTCTGTGAGTAAATAGAGAGTCGTTGGGCTTCACTGGGGGGATTTACAGTGAAAATAGAGGTTTTGACTGAGACCTGTGTGCAGGCTTGGGGACACTGGTGCATGTTTCAGAGGCCAGGAGTGGTGTTCCTGGTTGGAGAAGGAGCTAGTTTTGGCTGTGAGGAGCTAAGCGATGCCAGGGAAGAGCCTGAGATCAAGAGCAGGGAAGATGAGCAGCTGAGTTGGAGACACTCGGAATCAGGTCTGGGGTGTTGGGGAAGGCAGCCCTGGTGTTAAAATCTCCCCAACTGAGAAGCTTTGGGGCTTTCTCACTAAGTAAAAACTTTCAAAAGTTTCACATCTTAATTGGCCAAAAGAAGAAATAACTAAATCTTTTTCTACACTCTTCAGACTGATTGCTTAGGGACTCCCTGAACGTGTGCTAATGAAGAAGTGGTGTCTCAGAGACAAAGTCCCCTTGGGAAAAAGGAATGGGGAGAAATGGAGTGACAGAGCTAGAGACCCTCAGCTCCGCAGGACACGTTTATTACTGGGCCTCTTTCTGAGCTCCTCCAGGAGGACAATTTCCTTTGCACCATGAGTGGGGACAGTAATAACTCGCATGGCTTAGGGCTTGCCAGACAGGACTTGACCCTAGCTGAACCCAGAAAACATGAGAAGCATGGAGTGAAGCCCTTCTATAGTGGTGAGTCCCTTCTCAAGGGTTTTCTGTGTGAATGAACGAGGAGGAGGGCTCAGGATGGGCAAGTCAGGGCCTGGTCGCCTTCTAGAAGCAGGGTACTGGAGCTGGGCGAGGGCTCGGGTCAAAGTGGCGTGGACAGGCTCAGCCCCAAGTCCCTCCAGCACACCACAGGGACCCTTCAGCAACATGCTGGCCCCACACTGGACACACACAGCTCTCTGACATTAGTGACCTTCCTCCTCCTTCTTATCCTGCTTTTCCTCCTTCTCCTTCTCCTTGGATGAAGTGAATTCATAATATGAAAATGCTCATACATGTTTGTGGTATGTAATAAATACATACATTGTGGGGATGCATAATAAATACATTCATACATACATATGTTGTATCTTGATCCTCTTTACTTCTGTTTTCTCTCCCCTCCCCCATCTCTACCGTAACCAGATCCCCTTGCTGTCTGCCCAAAGTCTACCTCCGCATTTCCTGACTTTTATTTTTTATTTTGCCCTTTATATTCTGTATACTTTGGTTTCTCATATAAAAGAAACCATGTCATATTTGACCTACTATATCTGACTTATTTCACTGAGTGTATAGACTCAAGGTACATCCATTTTCCTACAAATGACTCCAAATACTGAATATCCTTCTCTCTCATTTTTCTTCATCTACAGATAGTTACATGTAGGTCATGGGAAACCAGAACACCAAGTTCTCCCACCAATTCCATACTTAAACCCTGATAGGCTATCAGTAAAATAACCACAGAGAAATTGAAAAGGTTGCCTTGGAAAGGGAAGGGAAGAAAGAAAGTGGTAATCTGAGATAAGAGGAAAAATCAAGGAGGGCAGAGCAGAGGGCCGGGCCTTGCTGACCCTGGCAGGACATGTGTTATTTAATCATGTATCATGCATTTACACATTCACGATTGACCAAAAATTTTTAGCGCTACTTATTTGGCTTAAGAAAGTATATGTACTTAAATATAAAGTTAAACAAAATATAAATATTCACACAAATATGCATATATATACATATAAATTGTATGTTCCAGTCTTAGAATAAGTCTGAAGACATGTTTTTTTCATAGAATTTACATAACAATGTCATAGATGAAACATAAATAAATTGTCACAACCCTCTTCCTTGCTTTATTTTCTCTCTATGGAATGATTAACAAACTAATTTATTATGTACTTACTTTTCTTTGGATAGTTTAGCCCATAATTATAAATTGTGCAGTGCAAGGATCTTTGTTCAGTTCACTGCTGTATTTGTTTAATATTAAATGAAGGATGAAGTAAACCATTAGTCATGTGCTATCAGGTAATAACAAGTGCTGTGGGAAGAGCTGAAGTCCGGCACTGAGCCTGCTCGCCTGCTCTGGGCAGCGTGCCCGGGAAGAGTCCTCTGGACAGAAGACTTGTGAGACATGGGGTCAGTGAGGTGAGAGCAGGAGCAGGCACCCAGCAGCTGCTGGCCTCAGGTCCAATCCCTGGCTGTGACGGCTACGGTGTTCCTTCCTCCCAGAACTTTCAAGGGAAACTGGAGTTAGAGAAGAAGGGATCTGCTTCGAGGAATTATCCCATGACTCAGAGTTCTCATGTGGAGATGTTGCAGGTCAGTAATACGGAGGTTTAAAGACCTGGAGAGAGTGAGGATGCTGGTCCTGGACCCCCAGCTTCTTTACCGATGTCCCACTGTGGGTCCATACACTACTATGACTGTTAAGTGCTGGATATGAAAGTTCTACCTTTTGAACATCATCTAGATTCTTTTATGTCTTCGGCTACTTTAACCTAGCAGGAAGAGGACAAGCCCAAGACCAGAAGGGCGTGTGGGATTTAGCCTTAAAACTGGTCTATTTAAAAGATCTTAGTCTACAAGAAGGCACATCCAGTGGAGAGAAAGATTCCTTTACACCGATATAGAGGAAGGTGTCTTCACTCATTCCAGGGATCTGGGTCCACATGAACAGGCAGCCTCAGTTGACAGACAGCATGACAACACTTAGCCTTGGCCATGTGGAGGTTGGAGGTAGCTCCTCATCCTAATCTTCTTCCTTCTTTCTTGAGAGCAGGCTTCTGTGAAGCAATGCTACCTCTGCTTTGAACTCTAGCTTTAACAAGAAGCTGAAGCAAGAACTAAGTGATGGACAATTGCTCCGGTGTCAATGAATTCTGCCTTCTGGGCTTCCCTGGCTCTCAAGAACTGCGCCATATTCTTTTTGCTATATTCCTTTTCTTTTATTCAGTGACGTTATTGGGAAACACAGTCATCATCTTGGTTGTCTGTGCTGATAAACGCCTGCAGTCCCCCATGTATTTCTTCCTTGGCCACCTTTCTCTCCTGGAGATCCTGGTCACATCTGTAATTGTTCCCATGATGCTTTGGGGTCTGCTGCTCCCTGGGATCCAGACGGTCTCTCTGAATGGATGTGTGGCCCAACTCTTCCTGTACCTTGCTCTGGGCACCACAGAATTTGCATTGCTTGCAGCAATGGCTGTGGACCGTTATGTGGCTGTGTGTAACCCTCTGAGGTACAATATCATTATGAACAGCCGCACCTGCGTTGGGGTGGTCATCCTATCATGGGCGTTTGGATTCCTTTCTGAAATTTGGCCGGTCTATGCCACCTTTCAGTTTACTTTCTGCAAATCAAATCTGTTAAACCATTTTTACTGTGACCGAGGACAGTTACTCAGACTATCGTGTGATGACACTTTCTTCACGGAGTTTGTTCTATTTTTAATGGCTGTTTTTATTATTGTTGGTTCTTTGATCCCTACCGTTGTCTCCTACACCTACATCATTTCCACCATCCTCAAGATCCCATCAGCCTCCGGCCAGAGAAAAGCCTTCTCCACCTGTGCCTCCCACTTCACATTTGTTGTAATTGGCTATGGCAGCTGCTTGTTCCTCTACGTGAAGCCCAAGCAAACGCAGGCAGCTGAGTACAACAGGGTAGCATCATTGCTGGTTTCCGTGGTGACCCCTTTCCTGAACCCTTTCATCTTTACCCTCCGGAATGAGAAGTTCAAAGAAGCTGTCTGTGATGGGGTGAAACGCTATTCTCAACTACTCAAAGATTAGCTCTTGTCTGTCGGTTTGGATGGTGTGTCCTCACAGTGAGTTACTCCGTATCTTTAGAAGATCCTCACCCTTCTCGTCCATTAACATTGTTACAAAAATCAAATTGTGTGTACAGATCCCAATTTTGCCTTGAAAGTAGGTGAAACAGAGAAAATGAATTCTATTCTCTGCCTTCTAGAATCTTACAGACTTACAGACTTAGTGTTTGTTTGCTTCTACTGTTGAACTCACAGTGAGGTATTCTTGGGATGTGGGAAGAGCTAGAGAGAAGTACATTTTTAAAGAATTCTATGAGCTTGGTTACTTACTAGCCATCTCTGAAAGTGTGTTTCCTGCTGGAGAGAAGTCCTGAGAAGAGAGGTGTGGGGAACTGGGTGAGTGTGAAGGTAGAGAGGTTCACTTTTGTCCTTCATCAACTCTGCCATGCCTTCCCTAAATTTTTGTGTGATTTCTTGACAAGATTGATATATGCATTTGAAAAATCCTAAGGCTCTTTTTCTCTTGTAGATTATATGATTCTGGCCCCATTACTACTACAATGTAAATGGAGTGGTTTTTACATCCGCTGAGGAACCACTCTAGAATGATGCCGGAGGTTTGGGGCTACTTTAGGTCTGTTGTTTTGTCAGATATAATTCTGTAGTTTCCACTGCATAATAAAGGGTCAGACCAAGTACTGCATTGTACCTTAAATCTAGCTAGCCCATCTTCTGGGAGCCAAACTTCAGGCTGTAGTTGGGTAGAGGAGAGAAACGTGCTTTTAAAAAAAGGTGCCCTGGTTTCCAAGCCCAGTTCACGTGCATCTGCTCAGATGGAAAGGGTTACCATTTTCCTAATTCACTAACCCAGGTAGGGAGCATTTACAGAGGAGAAAACAGAGGCTTAGAGGTATTAAGTAGCTTGCCCGAGTTTACTTAGCCTTCAACTATGTCATATCCATCTCCTTGGAACTCTGGAGTATTGGCATGATTGCTGGGGAACTAGAATTTTTATCCATTTCTGGTGGGAATAAAGACACTTCTGGCCAAATACTTAGATAAGTATGAACCCAATAAGTATGAACTGTGCATATCTGTTAACTCATTTTCAGCTATGTTGGGTGTATTGATGAGCCCATGATGGGAACTCTTTGTGCCTTGTATCATGCTTATTTATTACATTTTCATTGGATTGTTTCTTATTTTTTTATCTCTGCTTAAACTCCCCTCATTTGTGCATATTTTTTACCTCTTCCATAACATCATCCAGCATATTATTTATACTTCTTCTACATTAGATAATATTTTACTGTACAGAATACATTTTATATTCTTCATCTGTTTTACTGTTTTTAACAGCTGTAGAGCTCATCTTATTAGAACTGACTGATATTGATACTAATATTAGCAAGATATGTGAACAATACTCCTACATGAACTTCATTCCCTTTTCCTCCTTTTGGATCATTATTATAGCACATATTTTATTTATTTACTTACAAATTAAAATGTACTGCTACAACTGTTATTTCTAACTTTTAAAAAAGTTGGAAATGAGAGCAAAAATGTATTTCTAACATTTTTACATTAATCTTACATTTTCTGTCTCTCTTCATCTGTTTCTCAGATTCAAGTTACCGGTTGGTGTCATTTCCTTGCTCTGAAGCAGCCCTTCTGCATACCTTTTGTGCTGGTATTATTAAACACATTAAATTTCTGTATGCTTTCCCTCCAACAATACGATGATGTACTTATTGTTACATACATTTGATTTTTAAGAGAGTTAAAAGAAGGAAGGGGACGAAATATGTATCTATATTTCCTGTTATAACTAAAGAATTACCCTTATCAGTGCTGCCTGTTTTGTCTGGGTGGAGTCTTACTACTGACTGTAGTCACTTGTCTTCTGTACGAAGACCTCCTTTAGTACTTCTTGCAAAGTGATTTGCTAGCAACACATTCTCCCTTTTAGTTTATCTGGGAATATCTTTCTTTTATCTTAATTTTCAAAAAATAATTTTGCTGAATATAGAATTCTTGGTGGACATTTTTTCTTCTAGCACTTTAAATAGATCATTCTACTTCTTTGTGGCCTCAATTGTTTCTGATGAGAAGTCAGCTGTTAATCTTATTGAGGGCGCCTAACATGTGAGAAGTCATTTTTCTCCTGCTGATCAAGATGTTTTCTTTTTCTTGCAGCAATTATGCTATTAATGAGTTTCTTATACATCTCTTTGCATTTATTTTACTGGGTGTTTATTGACCTTTATGAATGTGTAAATAAATATTTTCTTTTCATTAAATTTGGGAAGTTTTCAGCCATAATCTCTTCAAATATTCTTGATACTCCTTTGTGTCACTTCCATCCTTCTGATTGCCTAGTAGATGTATTTCAGTGCACTTAATAGTGTCTTTATTTCTCTCAGACATTTTCATTTCTTTTCTTTCTGTCTTTCTTTCTTTCTTTTCTTTTCTTTTTTCTTTTTTTGGTCTCTATTCTTTGGATTACATAATTCCTGCTAACCTATCTTTGAGGTTACTAGTTCTTCCTCTGGCAGTTTAATTATATTGTTGACCTCCTTTAGTAAATTTTTCACTTCAGTTGTTGTACTTTTAATCTGTGAAATTGTCATTTAGGTCTTTTTTTCTAACTTTGATATCTTTTGATAATCTCTATGCAAAAATATTGCTATCATATTTTACTTCTTACTCACCATTTTAGTTCTTCATATATTTATAATGTTTACTTTAGAGTTAAATGTAAAATGTGACATCTGTTTCCTCTCAGAGGTGGTTTTTACTGTCTGCTTTTCTTCCCATGGATAGGTCACACTTTCCTGTTTCACTGCATGTATTATAAGTCTTTGTTGAAAACTAGACTTAATTTTTTTTAGCACTAGGGACTGAATCCAAACCTTTCACACTGAGCTGTATACCTGTGCCTAGCCCTTATTATAATCATCACTAACATCATTATTATTGTTATTTGTTATTATTACTTTGAGACAGGACATCATTAATTTGCCCATGTAGGCCTTGAACTTGCAATCCAGAGTCAGCTTCACAAAGTGCTTGGATTACAGCTGTGCACCACCACCTTTTGGTTATTATATTGTTTATTCCGGATACTGGTACCTGTCTGTTAGGAACTTGTTACGCAGTTTTCTTGTCAGTTTGTTTGCTGTAGTGGATGAACTAGTTTATTAAAATCTGCGTCACCAGCCACGTGCATCCTGGTGTTGCTTCTCTGTGAATGTGGATTTAAATATGCCCTGTCACCCGAAGTTGCAGCAGCCTTCACAGGTCTCTCTTGGATGTTCCTCTGGTTGCACCCAACTTGTAGGTACCACTAACTGTCTGCTGATTGTTCTATTATTTTTTACAATGCCCTGTGGCATAAATTGCCCCACTGGCTGATCCAATTAAGTTTGCATTTCTAATAGGGTGGTTTTTGGAGTCACAGTGTGAGATTTGTTCTGACTCCAGGGAGGCACTTTTCGACTTCTTTTTCCTCTGATTCTCTTTGTTAAACAATCTGGCCTACCATCTAAATTCCGTCTCTTAGGAATTTATCAGGCTTCTCTTTTGCTTTCCACTAAAGCCTCCATTGATTTTTAGAATGTCCTAAGACTCTAAATTTCCCACATTTTGTTTCAGATAAAGTCAGTTTCTTGAGAGCTTTGAGTTTTGTGACTTCCTTCACCCACTGGGAAAAATAGCTTGGGCTCTGGAACTTAGTGGGGAGCAGTTGTATAATTCTCTCTTAGTAACAGTTCTGCTTATGTTCCAGTGTGTAAAGCAAAAGTTTAGCTTTTGAACTTCCTGGATTACTTTTTTCTGTTGTGCATCCGTCAGCCTATGGGTGAGGATGTGTGGGGTCCTATATTCAGAATGTTCTACTCCAAAGAGAGAGTTTCTGTCCCACGAGTGAGGAGGCATAAGTAGAATCAGGGAGCCTCTGAGCTCATGTCTTCCCTCCCCTGAAATTCCACTCCTGCAACATATAGCTCAGGGTGGGAGGGATGAGAAATGCTGGCTACTTGCTGCTCCTGGGAAGGTACCATTGCCCTGAGGTGGGATCTGGGGGAAAAGAGCTCAGTGTTTTTACTTGCACATATCTGGAGTGGATTTTCCACCACACTGAGCTGGAGGGGTAGGGAGGTATTGGGTTATGGCCACAATGTCATAGACTTTCACTGTTCTTACTAAGTTTCTTAGATTTTCTTAAATAAATGGTTCTTTGCTTGCTATATGCTCTTAGTACCATGTTAAGAGACTCTAAATGTTCTCTTAAACTGTGGTTTTCAACAATAATCCTTGTTTAGCCAACCAGTCCACTGCCTTACCAATCATAGCTGTGTGAAAGACACTCCCAGAGACTTCCAGTATCTAGATCAGCTCTGTGTTGATTCTATTGCTCTTTTTCTTGAAAATGAGGGTTTTTTCTTTTTCTTCTTTTTCTGACTCATAATTTTTTGAATTAATTATTCACATTGTACACACAGCTGTCAAGTCTGAGATGGGTAATATTTACCTCTGGAAATGTATAAATTTTTTTCTCTGGTTTAGAGATGAGTGTGAAGAGTTTGTTTAATCAGGTCAGGAAGTTGAGCTATATTGCAGTATTTGGTCATCTTTAGTGAAACACACTTTTCAAATTCCTTTAAAAGAGGCTGCTGTTGACTTGGCTTATAGTATTTGAACTAGATATACATATTGGGTTTAACACAAAAATAATAACCACTTAATAATACATGTGAAGTGTTTTAACATATTCACAGTGTTATTACAGGTGACACTGATATTGGTCATTCCTTGATCTAGTCAGGAAAATATTTGTATGAAGGATAACCCCCAATCCCTTGGTCATTATTTTCAGTATGCTGAGGTAGTTTGGAGTGAGTGAAACAATTTATTATATTTTCTTCTGAATATATTTTCTATTATTCTCAAGGGCATAAATGCACATAGTTCAAAATTGTTTTGATGTACAAATGCCCTCTTAATTTACCTGGAGTCATGTTCAATTGTTTCCATATGTAGCACTAGAAAACATTCTTAGTGAATTGATCAAGTTTTGAATTTGTTTTCTCTTCTTCACCACTACAAAAAGACTGGGCACTGTGTTCTAGAATTAGAAGGCGTAGGGCCAAAACTTTTTCTTTTAACTTTTGTTTTCATCTCCTGTTAACTTTTTAAAGAATAAGATGTTAACATCAGTGCTGAAGACATCAAAAAACTCTTCTAATTTGGTAAAGATTAACTAGGGCTTTAGCCCTACATGTGCAAGTAGTTCAATAATTTATTTATAGTTTCCTTGAAATTGGCTTGATATTGGAATCTTCTGCCTGCTTACTTAAAGCAACCTCATTTGTATACTTGACTTGTCTCACACTGAATATATAAAAAGTCCATCTTCATTGGATGCTTTTCTTGGAAACTGGAATTTGGGAGTTTTTGGATCCTGTTATTCACCAGGCTATGGTACTCTTCCCCCAGTTCCTCACAGCCACACCTTCTTCAGAGTCACACTGGATGGCCAGGAACCATCTCATGCATGAGGCATATATTGTGTAACTTCCCTGGGAAGCCTACAGCCCAGACAGAATGACTGGTAGAGAGGTACAAAAAGTGGTTTGCCTTGTTTCACCACCAAACCAAATCTATGAAGAAATTCGTTCTCCAAACGTCCCTTGACTGTTATTACTAGTCTGAAGAGTCTGGTCTTCAACTAAGGCAACTTTCTTCCCTTCTTCAACTAAGGCTTAGCTTTCTTCCCTTGCCTTAGTCTGCTTCTCTCATTTCCTTTTCCTGAGAGCATTTCTATAGTGAATCATTTCCACAGAAATCTCTACTTCAGGCTCTGTTTCTAGAGTGTTCAAATCCAAGGCTGTTGATGTTAAAAGTGCTACCAAAAGCAGGTAATCTGCAGGTGGATCTAGATTCCCTGGCAAGATGTCAATGAACATCCCATACTTGAGATATTTCTAGACCCTACAGTTACAAGATGATGGAGAAATTATAGAGTTATTCAGATTTTTTCCTCTGGTAGGCTCACATTTGTGGGATTCACAATAAATACTAACTGTAAAATGTATGGAATTTGGTAGACACTGCTTAGTGCCACTGTTGGAGAGGAGAGTTGATAGGCTCAGGTCTATTTATAGCAATGTATGAGAGTTGGAGAATGAATTAATACATTTTCTGTTACTATAACAAAAACCCTGAGGTTGGATACTTTACTAGAGGTTCGAGAACATGGTACCAACATCTGCTTGGCTCTGGAGAGGGTTTTATGGTGGGTGGCATCAAAATGCTATGAAGAGGAGGTCACATGGCAAGACAGGGAGCAAAAGAGAGATCCAGGACAGCTAAGGGTACTTGCTTTATAACAGCCCATTCTCACAAGAAGTAATTCACTCCGAGACCAGCACCAATCCCTTCTGCAGGTGGTCCCCGTGACCCGAGTACTCTTAGTCTTGTTGCAAAGACTTCTGAGTTGATGTGGGTGAGAACCTTAAACACCCAGATCCCTCTGAACTCCCCTGAACACCAGAGACAGCCCCATGTGTGCCCTGTCTCCCACGTCGGGAAAATACAGAGACGTCAAATTAGGTAGGAGGCTTACAAGACCATGCTCGCCTTCCTTGGAATCGGCCTCCATCTCTTCTTCTCCTACCAGTTTAGAAACAGAGTTAAGTCTCAGCATAACCTGGGACAAAGCTGAGACT
>PVJO010004663.1:0-107425 GCA_004026905.1 Hystrix cristata
TAAGGCAAGCACTCTAACCACTGAGCTAAATCCCCAGCCCACACAATGCCTTTTGGTTTGTTTGTTTGTTTTGAGACAGGGTCTTATTTTGTAGGGCAGACTGGCCTCGAATTCACTATACAGCCCAGGCTGGCCTCGAATTCATGGCAATCCTCCTGCCTGAGCCTCCCAAATGCTGGGATTCTAGGCATGCACTTCCACCGTGCTCAACCATTCAAAAGTGGAAGAAAGAGTTTGAGACATATAGTAGCCCAGTGCAGAGGCCCTGGGTTGAATCCCAGTACTACAAAATAAAGACATATGTAAATATTTATATTTATTAAAGTTATTTGCATAAAAATTTCTCTATGATTATTTCTCTATACTCTCAGAAGAGAAATAATTGGGTAAAAAAGTAGAAATATTATAGTGTCTTAATATATAATACAAGGTGTGATCAAAAATACTGTGAATGTTTAAATTTTTAAAAATTATTACAGTGTGGCATGATGACTAATACCTGTAATCCCAGCTCTTAGGAGGCTGAGGCAGGAGGGTTGCTGTGAGTTCAAGGCCAGCCTGAACTATACAGCAAGACCCTGTCTCAAAAAAAACCCCAAAATTACAGTAAAAGACACATTGCCACTAATCTCTCTCAAAATAGCTCTCATTTTGAACACACTTATTTCATTGTTCTTGGCACTTTCTGAAGCAGTTCTGTTGTGGGGTGTGGGGTTTTTTTTTGGTGCTAGGTATCGAACTCAGGGCCTTGTGCTTGCAAGGCAAGCACTCTAACCACTGAGCTAAATCCCCAACCCGTCTGAAGCAGTTCTGGAAGGCCTCTTTTGTGTCTTTAGTTGTACTGACATAGCTGCCTTAATGTCCTGAATCCATTCAAAACGTTTATTTTCATGGTCATTTTGACTTTGGGGAAGAGCCACAAGTCACACAGTGCCAGATTTGGGGATGAGTACAGTGCACACTATAATGTATTTAACGGGGGTTGGGGATTTAGCTCAAGTGGTAGAGCACTTCCCTGGAAAGCGCAAGGTCCTGAGTTCAATCCCCAGCACCCCCCAAAAAAAGAAAAACGAAAGAAATATAATGTATTTAACAGCTTGCCTTTCTGATGGATGGCACTTGGCAGCAGCGTTCACTGTATTTTTGATCATACCTTGTAAAGACAAGAAAGAGAACTTCTAGAATTGCTTCAGAAAGTGTCAAGAACAATGGGCTAAGTGTGTTTGAAGTGAGGGCAAGTATTTTGAGGGGAGTTATTGGCAATTAATGGGAATGTGTCTTTTACTATAACACATTTTTTTTAATAACACATTTTTAAAAATGTAAACGTTCATCATATATTCTGATCATACCACATGCAATTTCCCATGACCTTGTTTGTTTTGGTACTGGAATTTGAACTCAAGGAGCACTGAGCTATATCTAGCCCTGTTTAAATTTTGAGACAAAATTTCACTAAGTTACCCAGGCTGTAGGCTACTTGCTTTTTTTTAGGGTTTGGTTTTTGTTTTTGACTTCTTTGTATGTTTGTTTGAGACAGGGTCTCACTATGTCATTCAGGCTGGCCTTGAACTTACTATGTAGGCCAGACATAACTCCACTTGTGGTGGTCCTCCTGCCTCGGCCTCCTGAGTGCTGGGATTACAGATGTGCACCATCACACCTGGCTAAAGTCTTAAAAGAACTGTACTATAATATCTGATATGAAGAATTCCTGCCTGATGTGATGGTGATACCTGTAATCCCAACACTCTAGGAAGCTGAGTCAGGAGGATCACAAGTTCAAGGCCAGCCTGGGCAACTTAGTGGAGACTGTATCTCAAAATAAAATTTAAAAAGGGTTGGGAATGTAGCTTATTGATAGAGCACTTGTCTAGCACGTTCAAGGCCCCAGGTTCAAACCACAGCACTAAAAAAAAGAATCACAATTCTAATTTTGCTATACCCTTACCATTATTAGTCATTGCAATTTTGCCGAAATTTCTTTTGTTTCTTAATTTACATTTTAATTGGCATTTCTTCTTCTTTTTTTAAAATCCAAATACATTTTATTTATTTATTTATTTATTTATTTATTTATTTATTTATTTATTTTCTGGTGCCAGAGATCGAACTCAGGGCCTTGTGCTTGCTAGGTAAGCACTGTAACCGCTGAGCTAAATCCCCACCACCTAGCATTTCTTTAACTACTAATGGATTTAAAGATTTTTTTTCTATGGGATTATTAGTTTTTCACTTTTGGCTTTGAATTATCTATTCTGGACATTTTTCTACTGAAATCTTTTTATATTAGTAAGAAAAGGTCTCTGTTAAACAGACTCTTTTTTTTGTAGGTAGTAAGAGTAAGTGTTTCATTAATTTGCCTTGGGGATATTGTCCTAAAGTGTACTCTGTGTAAATGTGTGTAGCATTTTGGTCTCTCTCTCTCTCTCTTTTTTTTTGAGAAGCAAAACTTTATTTTATGTCTGAATGTAAGGCACTAAAATGCTTTTCATATCTGAGAACTAATTTTTTTTTACTCATATCTTTTTAAGGAGCTCCCACCTTACCTTGGCAAACTGGATGTCCCATTTCAAAGAGGTAAAATTTCTTGTTTATGGTTTAAACAGTGACATTGAAGTATATTCGTCCATGCTGACAAGCACATGTGTGTTTTCTTATAATATTAAATTCTTGCTAAAAGTACTACCCTCTAAGCTTGTTCTTTCAGGCTTGCAGATCTGAAACCCTGATAGTCATCTTACCCTGATAGGATCAAGCCTCAAGATTTAACTAGCTCATTTTATTTAAATTTACGTACACTTCATTTAAGCCTGCATACTAATTACAGGAAACTTGGATATTATTAAAGTTGCTTTGTACTTCTAACACTTCAAATTCTAGAATATTGCTGTTACTTATAGTAGTCATCCACCTATTAAAGAATGAATAAAAAAAGTAGAAAAGATCTCTTACACATGCTTTTTGGTTCCCTTGTACTTGATTTTGTCATCTATCTTCTCCATATTTTAAATGATGGAAGGAACTTTTATTATTACTCAGACTGTTTCTTAGCAACTTAGCAGTTTTCTTCACACGAGGGAGATTTTCTCCCAAAGTGTGTCTCCTGCCCCAGGGGATCATTACTGCTTGGTAGAGGTAGGTGCACCATGCGAACATACAGCTGCAGAGTGGGCATAACTAACCCACTATCACAAGTCAGCCTCACGTTGTGAATGATTCCGTATGACTCCATAAAACTGCAAGAGGCTGTATGTCATGGACCCTCTATGGTTTGCATATGGTTGAAACCTTGGGTAAATTTGAGGACTCTAGTATTTTTTAATTTTTAATTTTAATTTTTCATTATCATATAATAATTGTACACATTTATGGGGTATGATGTTGTGTTTCGATACACGCATATATTGTGTAATTATCAAATCAGGATAACGAGCATATCCCATCACTTCAAACATTTATCGTTTCTTAGTGGTGGGGACGTTTAAAATCCTCTCTGTGGGTTTTTTTTTCCTTCTTTGGTGCTGGGGATCGAACTCGGGACATTGTGCTTGCAAGGCAAGCACTCTAACCACTGAGTTAAATCCCCAGTGCAGTGGGCTATTTTTGAGATATACAATACCTTATTGTTATCTGTACTTAGCCTGTGGTACAATAGAACACCAGAACTTAGTTTTCCTTTTAGATTTACTTTGTATCAGTTAACCAAACTCTTTCTCTTCCCTCCCCAGTCTCTAGTAACCACTGTTCTGTTTGCTCCTTATATGAAAGTGATTTTTTTACATTCCACATATGAGTGAGAGCTTGCAATATTTGTCTTTCTGTGTCTGGCTTCTTCATTTAACATAATGTCCACCAGGTTTATCCATGTTGTTGCAAATGACAGGTTTTTTAGTGACTGAATAGTATTCTGTTGTGTGTACATATACCACATTTTCTTTGACCATTCATCCATTCTTGGACACTTAAACTGATTTTATATTTTGGTTACTGCAAATAGTGTTAAAATAAACATGGGAGTACAGGTACCTTCCTCACATACTGATTTCATTTCCTTCGTACATATTCTTAGTACTGGGATTGCTGGATCATATAGTAATTCTATTTTTAATTTTTTGAGGAACCTGCATGCTTTTTTTCTGTAACAGCTGTACTACATTACATTCCCACCAATAATCTGCAAGTGTACCCTTTCTCCACTTCTTTGAGAGCACTTGTTATCTTTTGTCTTTTTGATACTAACCAACCCGTGTGGAATAAGGTGATATCTCATTGTGGTTTTGACTCATATTGCTCTAATGATTAGTGGTGTTGACTACTTTTTTCTCATATACTCCTTGGCTATTTTTATGTCTTTCTTGGGAAAAGTGTCTCTTAAGGTTTTTGCCCATTTTAATTTTTTTATTTTTTATTTTTTTATTTTTTTACCAAGAACATGTATTGGTACATTGTATACATAATGATCATAATCAACGTGGTTATGTTGTACCTGTACTTGATATATCTTGGTTTCCCCCCCCTTCCCGTCCCCTCCCTTCTGGTCCCCCACCCTTCCCTATTCGCAGCAGGATTATTTACATTTTTCCATTTTTTCCTTTTCTTTTTCCCTTCCTTCTTTTCCCCTTTCCCCCATCTAGTTCTCCTCTCTTTTGAATACTATCTTTTCTTTTTTTTTACATAATATCTATTATACCTCTTTGTCATTTACACGTTATGGTTTGTCATATCAGAGGAACAGTTCGATGTGTACTGATGAGTGTCTGATTTATTTCACTTAAGAGTATGTTCTCAAGGCTTTGCCCATTTTTAAATCAGATTTTTCTTTTGCTAGTTATTTGTTTCCTTTTATATTGTTTATGATAACCCCTTGTCAGCTGTATAGTTTGCAAATGTGTTCTCACATTCTGATGTTTTCTTTTGTTGTGCATGATCTACTGGTACTAATTTTCAAAATGAACTCTAACTACTTCATGAACTAAATTTGAAACTGGCCAGTATAGGGCCAATGTTTAACCACTGAGTTCTGTTCCTGTGAGTAGGTCATTAAATGAAAAAAACATTTTTTTTTACCCTTGACTAGAAAATTTTAGAAAGTCAAACAAAAATCAGAGAAAAATTAAAATTATCTGTAAGAGGTGTTTAAATCTGATACGTATTTGATTTTTGCCTTCCAGGTAAGTAGCATTTAAGCTATGTTGGTTTGAGGAAATTTTTTTTCCTTTTGTATTTTACAGGATTATACTTGATAAGCTCTTTTAATATCTAGGTGAGCTGGGGATTTAGCTCAGTGGTTAGAGTGCTTGCCCTGCAAGCACAAGGCACTGAGTTTGATCCCCAGCACCAAAAAAAAAAAAAAAAAAAAATCTATCTCTCTATCTTTATCTATCTATATATATATCTAGGTAAATTTTGGATCTATGAAGGTCAAGGAAATTTTCAGAAGTGAAGTTTTTCTTAATTTTTGCCTTTGTAGAGCAATGCCAAATCCCCACAAAGATTAAAAGATATTTTCAGGATAAAAAAAATTTTTAATTTTTTGTTCAGTTATATATCTCTCTCCTAAAGTCTTAAAACTTTTGAATGTGAAAAGTCCCTTGAGATGGTCTAATCGTTCTGTCTTCTGTTATAGATTAGGAAATTTAAGTCTAAAGGTGCAAGCTAACTTGATCGAGGTCATAAATCATGTCACAAATAAATGGCAAGGCTGGAACCTGACGCTGGGTTTCCTCCTTACCAGGTCAATACTCAGGTCGACCTACACCCTTCCCTGGCGTATGCTGTGTTCACAGCAAGGCTTGTACACTCAGGCCTCAGACAGTTGCAAGAACAATAAAGTTTGATATTGCGTTGAACTTCATGCCTCAACTCTGAACTTCACTGTGTTTGAAACAGACACAGTTCTGTAAGCATTCAACTCAGATTAGTCAAAAATGTTTAGTTTTCTTTTATCCTATTCCCCTGCTCAGAACTCTTGCTTACTTTTCTCTAAATACTGGGCAGATTGCTGGAGGAAAGTAAGTTTCAGGCCTTTTGCATTCTTTGTGGTTCACAACTTTACTGGAGAAGTAATTACAGTCAGTCCTTGTTTAACCCACGGAGTTCCGAGTTCCGTTCCTGTGACTAAGTCATTAAGTGAATTGGTTGCTAAATAAGGAATTGTATATAGTGTGTACATTACCATATCCAAACAAAGAAATGGCCAAAGAAAACTACAGATTGATGACTTTGCTTTTATTTGCATAACTCTTACTTGCAGTACTGTAACGTATAACAGAACATGAAACTACAGCATTATATGGTACAGTACAATCAGCAAAAATTAAAGTATAGTAAGGGGTATTGTACAAAAAGAAGACACTGAGGCTCTGTCAACAAGATGTACAGAACTGCTGTTAAACGGGTAGGTTGTTAAACAAGGAATATCTTAGAATATCTTGTAAATGTTTTCTTTAAAGGGGTTCTTTGATGTGCCACAGGCTATATTAAAAAGTAAGTGTAAAAGCTGGGCGTGGTGGCACATGCCTGTTATCCCAGTGCTCAGGAGGCTGAGGCAGGAGAATCACCATGACTTCAAGGCCAGACTGGGCTACATAATGATTTCAAGTACAGCCTGAACTGTATACCCTATCTTAAAAAAAATAAAGAATATAACACAGTGTTAACTGAAGGGTTATTATATGGCGTACTTACTTTAAAATACCTTTTTTTCATAGAAATACATAATTTGGTCATCTTGAGTTGACTATAATTACCAGTTTTGAAGATCTCACATGCTGTGGAGACCACATCCCTCGTTCCATTAGCCAGTGCCTGCTATGGTCCATTGTTTGCCTGTCATTCTTATTTTGTGTTATTTTCCTCTTTCCTTTTTGCAGTCTCTCATTTCCTAGGTAGTTATTCTCTGCCTCAACAATATTGTAAAAACGTTTGCAGTGCTGGGGATTGGCTCTAGGACCAGTGCCTGCTGGATGAATGCTCCCCTGACTCCACTCCTTCACCTTGGATATAAGGTCTTGCTGTGTCGTCAGGATGGTCTAGAACTCCTGGGCTCAAGGGATCCTCCTGCCTCAGCCTCCTGAGTAGCTGGGACCACAGGTGCACACTACTGCACTAAGCTTCCTAGCTTTACTATGAAGTGTTTGCTGCATCTCCCCGTATGCCTCCTTCATAGACCTTCTCAGCCTCAGGCACTGAACTTCTAACTGTAGTTCTCTCCTTAGATACCTAACTTGATGCACTTCAAAGTCAGTGTTCGATTCCATCAGACACGCACCTGCTCCTTAAGTCTCCTTTGTCTCTAAGAAGCAACTTTTTCTGCAGTCTGTGTTGGGCTGAGGCATACAGTTCATGTATCTTTTTGGCGGTGGTGGTGCTGGGGATGGAACGCAGGGCCTTGCGCTTGCTAGGCAAGTGCTGTACCACTGAGCTAAATCCCTGACCTCTGATTCATATTTCTTTACATTGCTATAGTATACACTTTTTTCTTAGCATACATTTCTTGTTTCCTTACTATTAAAATATTATTCTTAGCTAGGTGCAATGGCATATACTTATAATCCTACAGGCTCTGGAGCCTGAGGCAGGAAGATCTTAAAATACTGTGAGTCTGATTTTGCTAGTCCAGAGTTAGTTTTGTCTGTTTGACCTTTTTTTAAAGTTCATACTTGTGTATACATCTTAGCTATTCCCCATGGCAGTTCTTTTTGTCTAATTGTTCCACACATGAAAGACAATAAAATTGTTATTTAGCTAGAATATCATTTCCCAGATGGAACTTTCTACAGTGATGGAAATGTGTTATATTTGCACTTTATGATATAGTAACCAATAGCTACTTCTGTCTCTGGAATACTAGAAATATGGCTAGTACAACTTGAGGAACTGCATTTTTTTTTTTTTTTTTAGACAGGTCTTGCTTTGTAGTTCAGGCTGGCCTTGAACTCACTATGTAGCCCAGGCTGGCTCAAACTTGTGGTGATCCTCCTGCCTCAGCCTCTTGAGTGCTGGGATTACAGGCGTGTGCCACCATACCATACTTTAAGGAACTGAAATTTAATTTTATTTAATTTTAATTATTTTAAATATACATAGCCCTATGTAGCTAGTGGCGACCACATTAAATAGTGCAAAACTAGACTACCATGTTCATAATTTTTAATCTATAAGTAACAGAAATCAGCTGGGCATGGTGGTGCATGCCTGTAATTCCAGCTACTAGGAAGTGAGGCAGGAGGATCACGAGTTCAAGGCGAGCCTGAACAACTTAGCAAGACCCTGTCTTAAAATAATAATTTAAAATTAATACAAAAAGGAAAAATAATGAAAATCACTTTAAACTAGCTTGAGGAAAAAATACTAGATGGAATGATGGTAAATCTGACATTAAACATTATTGAATCCAGAGGCACAAAGAGATTGAAAACTGTTTCATCCCTTGGGTTTGTTTCTCTGTGTACTTTGGGTCTTATTCTCTTCTGCTGTAGATGGCTCTTGTCCATGTGACACTGACAGCTACGAATTCCCACTCTGCCACTCCAAGGAGGCCTGTCGTCCCTATGAACTTCGAGAGAAAGGTCTCAGAGAAAGACATGGATTGGCTAGCACGGGCCGAGTGTCCATCTCAAAGCTAGATGTTAGGATCTGCGAGACCTGGGTCACGCGCCTCCCCCTGCAGGGGCACGGGGGAGGGTGCAGTGATTGATGACCATCTCGGAACAGTGTGGCGTCAGGGAGATAGAGATTTCTAAAGAAGAAAAAAAAAAGAATGCTTGGGTAGATCAAAATAACTACCTACTAACAACATTGCTTTTTCTAATTATGTATAATCTTTGAACTACATGAGCGTTAGAGGCCCATCTCAAGCTCGTTTAAACAAAAAAAATTGAAAATGAAGTTTTTGGTTCTCATAATCAAAAAGTCCCAGGGTTACGTGCCTTCATGCATGACTGATTCCAGTTGCTCAAGCAGTCATTGGTTTCTCCCAATCTTCCCTCCATTCTGTGTTCATCTATCTGCATAGCTTTGTTCGAAGAGCTCCCTTATCCGTGCAGAGTCGGACCCTGGCAGCATGGACAGAATCCATGCTGAGGATTCCAGGGGACCTTCGTTCCCCATGGGTATATTGTTATTGTAAAGGGTCTCAGACAGGTCACACATGCACTGTGTCACCAGGGAGGTAGAGCCCAGGAGATTGACATCCACCAGAAGACCCAGACCCAGAGTCTCAGCAGAGTCGGTTTTTTTTTTTTTTTTTTTTTTTTTTGATACAGGGTCTCGCTCTATGTAGAGGCTGGTTTTAAACTCATTGTGTAGCCCAGGCTGGCCTTGAATTTGGAGCAGTCCTCCTGTCTCAGCTTCCCAAGTGCTGGAATTACAGGCGTGTGCCATCATGCCTGGTTCAGAAGAATTTTAAGAAGCTTTTCTTTTCTTTCACTCACGTGCTAATTTTCACATGAGCCTTTATTTGAAGTACAATAATTTAATTTTCTGGTAGAGATTTCGTTTTTTGGCCTGTAGCTTTCTTTTTGCCACACAATGAGAATGAAAGTAAGGATATTTTACTGTTTAGTTATTCAGATTAATGGAACTGAAATCTCACATGGAGGGGAAATTTTTATGGTAGACTTATAGTAAATATAGTATATAATTGATTGGAGGCAAAAAGAACTAGAGAAAGAGGAAGGAAAATAACCCTCATGAAAAATAGTGATTAAAATTTCCTTCTAATTTTTCATTGACCTTAATTTTTTTGAATAGCCACACTAATGATAATCTTCAATGTATTTGTAAATTAGTTTGTACTAACTTTGCCTGAACATTATTTTCAATCTGAAAAATTCAATGATGATATCATAGCAAAACTTTAGACAATTTCAGTCTCCACTAATCAGGGAATGGTTAAATTAAAATGACTAAATTCTCATATAGCTACTCAGTGGAGTATTTTTGAAACCTTATAAAATCATCATAATAGAATAAAATCAGTGGCTTATATCAATGTCAATGTCCTGGTTGTGTTACAGTACTGTAGTTTTACAAGAGGTTACCATTGGGAAATTTGGATGAAGGGTGCATAGATCTCTGTGTTATTTCTTACAACTGCTTGTGATTCCACAGTTATCTTAAAATAAAAATTTTAATATTTAAATCATAATTCTAACCATGTCAACATGAAAATATTTTTATTTAATAAAAAAATCAGGCTAAAATTTGTAGGCAAACTGTGTTCAATTATGCATAGGAAAAAAAGAATACAGAAAAAAACACCCAAGGGTCATAATGGTTATATTTGAGTTGTTCGATTTTACTAGATTTTTCTTTTCTTTTTTATGCTTTGCCTCATTTTTAAGTGTCCTGTACAAATATAACTTTTCTAAGCATTAAAAAAGTAAAAGTTATTTTTTAAAAATACATTTAAAACTCTTGCTTTCTCAGCATGCCAGTGTGAAGGAAAAGATACCCGAATTCCATTACTGAAAGAAGTTTTTGAGGCCTTTCCTAACACCCCCATTAACATCGATATCAAAGTCAACAACAATGTGCTGATTAAGAAGGTACTCAAGACTTTGCCTTCTCTTGGTGTGTAGCATCCAGTTTCACAAACTAAAAAGAGTTTAGAGTAGGTGAATGCTTAGATGGACAGTGTTCAAGGAAATGGGTTATTCCAGGGATGTGCGTTGTTATGAATAATGCCTGGTAGAGGTCGCTTGATTCAGGAAAGTCTGTCGTCAGAGCACCTTGGTGTGTCTCAGTCGTGTATAAAAGTAAACTATGAACCAGTCATTCTGGCATTCCTATAATTTCTAATTTAATATTTCAGTTGTGATTAGTTTATGTCAAATTACTAAATAGTTATGTCTAATTAAATAAATTACATAGTGGTAAAATGTAAATACTTGTCTGTTTTATAAAAGAATCTGAATTTATTTAGCAATTTTTCCAAAATTTTATACTAATCACTGGGAGATGGTCACTTGTAATCCATTTTTTAAGTAAAATGATACAAGTGAATTTACAAATGGGCACAAGCATAAAATTTTGAATTTTCACATGTAGGTTTCAGAATTGGTGAAGCAGTATAAGCGAGAACACTTAACAGTGTGGGGTAATGCCAGTTATGAGATTGTAGAAAAGTGCTACAAAGAGGTAAGCTTCAAAATTGATACAGAACGATCTATTTTTGCTATTGTTGTATATCTGTCCATAAGTTGTTGTTACAGTGATAATTTTTAAAACTTCTCTTATTTCATAGCCTGCATACAAAGACCATAATGGTACCGAATGGAAGCAATTATCCAGATGTTTACTTACAATAGATTTTTTTTTATAATAGATTTTGACCTTGCAATTTAAGTTCATTGTAATCAGATTGGTTCACAGAATTATTTTCACAAGCTAATATTGTTTATCAACATTTTATGTGCATTATAAAACAAAATATGAATCGCATTTTATGTCTATTTTTATTAGGGAATTGAATTTTTTATGTAATTTTTAATTATAGTATGTAGTCCTTCAACTTCTTTTTGTCCTATCCCCCAAACAGACTTCAGTTAAGCCAAGAACATAATTTTGGAGTATTATATAAAGCAAGGCCATCCACTAATTGAAAGTTTTCTGCTTGAAGGAAATATGTCTACAAAAATTAATTTGAGGGGCTGGGGATTTAGCTCAGTGGTTAGAGTGCTTGCCTTGCACACACACACACAAAAATTAATTTGAGCCAGTGTGGTAGGGCATATCTGTCATCCCAGCACTCTGGAGGCTGAGGCAGGAGGATTGCTACAAGTTTAAGGCCAGCTTGAACTACATAGTGAGATCCTGTCTCAAAAATTAATTTGAGCTGGATGTGGTAGCATACGCCTGTAATCCCTGCCCTCAGAAGGCTTAGGTAGAAGGATTGCCATGAGTTCAAAGCCAGCCTGAACTACATAGTGAGACACTATCTCAAAAAAAAAAAAACAGAAACAAAAACAAAAAAACTTAAAAATTAATTTGAAAATTTTTGAAATGATCAGCTAAGAGAATTAGACATTCAAAATGTTAACAAAAATTGTCATCATTGAAGACTCCTTTTATCATATAGATGATATCATAGTACAGAAGTGTTATCACGACAGAAGTAGTAATTCTCATATACAGAGAACTCTTCTGGGACGGTCCTTTCTCCCGGCAAACAAGGCAGAAACATCCATGATCAGCAGCGCTTCAATTCACAGTATGGTGGAGGCCCTCACTGCAGTGAGGAGACCTCTTAATGTGCAGAAGCTCGGTGAGGTCCTGTGGTAGCTTGTGTCCCTCAGGGAACCGAGCAGTCGAGTGGCCGAGCAGCCTGGGCTCCTCGGAACTTAGAACTAAGCTTCTCTAGAACCAGTCATTGTCTGGAGGTATTTTCGGGTGTTCTTACAGGGAGCTAATGTACTGAAGGCCTCCAGACCTGCTAACCTTTTGACATCATCACATTTTCAAATAAAAAATAATAATACTGACAGCTGGAAGTAAGGCAGAGAAACTAGATATCTTACAAATTGCTGGTAGTGAATGTGAAATAGGACAACCACTCTCTTCAATAATTAAGTAGTTTTAAGTAGTTTTGTTTTTTTGTTTGTTTGTTTTTTTGATGCTGGGGATCGAACTCAGGCCCTTGTGCTTGCACGGCAAGCACTCTAACCACTGAGCTATATCCCAGCCCTGTTTTTTTTTTTTTTTTTTTTTAATAAAACTAAACATACATTACCATGTGAACCAGCAATATCATCTCGGTCATTTATCCCAGAAAAATGTATGCACACAAAAACCTGTACCTGAATTTTTTTTATTTTTAGTTTTGCTTACTACATGTTTGCAGTACATAACAATTACATTCATTGTATATCTGAATTTTTATAGGAACTTTATTTGTAAAAAGCAAACTGTTGGAGAAAACCAAATGTCCTCAATAGGCAAATGGCAGAACAAACTGGCACATCCGTATGATAGGATACTAATCAGCAATGAAAAGGAGTGAACTGTCGATACTGCAACAACCTGGATGGTACTCAAGGCCATTATGCCTAGTAAAAAACCAACCTCAAAAGGTTACAGACTGTAAAGAAAATCACATGCTTTATGACTTCATTTATATATAATATTCTCAAAACCACAGGGGATTTAGTGGTAGAGTGCTTGCTTAGCAAGTGCAAGGCCCTGAGTTCAACCCCAAGCACCATGCCCCCTGCCAAGAAAATGAACCTAAAGACATGGAGAGCAGATTAATGGGTGCCAGGGGACAGGGACTGTGGGTGGGGTAGAGAATTGGTATAAATACTGAGAGAAGGCACAAGGCAATTCATGTGCAGTGTTGAAACAGTTCTGTATCTTTCTTACGGTGGTGGCTACACAGATCTACATGTGGATTAAAATTTCATAGAATTTATACACACAGGGAATCCTTATACACACACACAAATAGTTTTTAAAATGGTCAACTCCCCTCCCCCCAAAAAAGGTGACAACTGAGTAAGGTCTGTCATCTGAATTAATAATAATATACCAGTGTCAGTATCTGGTTTGACCTTGTACTGAAGTTACATCAAGTGTCACCTTTTGGGGAAACTGGCAAAGGATGAAGGAGACTCTATTTTTGTAACTTCCTGTGAATCTATAATTACTTCAAAATTTAAAAAAACTTTCTTTTGGCTCACAAAAACAGAATTTTTTCCTTGATTCACATTTTTCCTCCAGAAGTCTCTAGCTTTCTGTTATTTTAGAATTTTAAAACTCCAAAATCTTTCTGTAATAACATTGAAGCATCACAGTAAAAATGTCTCAATAATTATTTGTCATTCATATTACCAACATCCTGTATAATTGATCCATTTTTTATAGTTTGTAAATATGATCTAGCAGAATTTTACATTAGTCCTTTAATGCCCAGGTGTTATAAACTTAAAATATAAAAGTAACAGGAAGTAACACAGTGGTCATGGAAAAGTGTGTGCACCGATTCTCACTTAGTGGCTTTTTATTCATTCACACATAGTGCAGTGGTTCTTAAATTTGGCTATACGTTGGAATGACCTGAACAGTTTAGAAAATTACAACTCTCCTAATTCCAGCACTTGGGTGGCTGAGGCTGTGAGTTCGAGGGCAGCTTAAACTACGTAGTGTGACCCTGTCTCAAAAAACCAAAAAAAAGAAAAGAAAATTATGAATGTCTTGCTTCTAGCCTCATGTTCTAATTTAAGAGATATAGTCAGTTGTTGAACATCTGCCAGCGTACACTGTCCCCCCTCCCCCCAACAGCCTTGCATAGCTCCTCAGAAGTCCCAGTTAGTGCTTGCATTCCAAAGTCCCCTAGATTTTGAGGGCCAGCCTGTGACCCTGTTTCCCCTGAGCTCTGTTATCCTTAGTGTATGGATTTGCAGAACTCAAGGTTTTTCAGGGGCTGGAGTACTGTGTTACAGCTGAAACACCTGCATATAAAGAAGTCAGAAACATTACAAAGCTCTATGTGAACACAGGGGCAAAACAAATCCTCACATCTTATTTTTCTTTAAATAAAGAAATAGATAATTTACAGTTATTTAAAATAAATTCCTTTTGCATGATTTTAAATTATTAATCTTATAGAAAAACTTATTTTAAGCCCCAGAACTGCATTAAAAAGAGAGAGAGTGTGTGTGTGTGTGTGTGTGTGTGTGTGAAGAGTTTGGGGCAGGGGGATGAGGAGTTGCTATTTAATGAGTGTAGAATTCCAGTTTTGTAAGATGAAAAAACTTCTGGAGATTGATTGCAGATTGATTGCACAAGAACATGAATATACTTGATACCCCTCAGCTGGGTCACTCAGGAGGCTGAGGCAGAAGGACCGCAAGTTTAGGCCAGCTTGGACTACAGAGTGAGAGCCAGTCACAGGAGAAAATGAAAATGAAGTTAAGATAGCAAATTTTTATGTATATATCTTTCAATTTTTAAAGTTTTGGAATTTTAAACATACTTTCCAGTAGAAACAGAATAATGGTTAGATTCATGGACTTATCAAATTCTATTTATATTTTGTATTTGATCCGTAACAGGTGACATATATAGATATCATGTTCTGTAGAGCACATGGAGTGATCACAAAATACAGAGGATTTTTAATTTTTTTAAAAAATTTTATTATATTAAAAGACATTGCCATTGATCCCCTTCAGAGTATTCCCTCTCTTTTCAAATAATTTATTCCATCAGTCTTTTTTTTTTTTTGGTGCTGGGGATCGAACTCAGGGCCTTGTGCTTGTGAGGCAAGCACTCTAACCACTGAGCTAAATCCCCAGCCCCTCTTCCATCAGTCTTGCCACTTTTTAAAGCAGTTCTAGAAGTCCTCTTTTGTGAGTATCTGTGGTTGCACTGTTATGACTGCCTCAAGGTCCCAAATCGATTCAAAAGATTTATTTTTTTATGGTCATTTTGACTTTGGGGAAAAGCCAGAAGTCACACGGTACCAGAGCTGACTAAGGTAGATGAAACTATCCTGTAATGCTTTTATTTGACAGAATATTGACAAATAATATTGACAATATTATAAAATTTAAAAAATATATAATATTATATATTATATTGTATATATTATATATTAAAATATATAATAATATAATACATAATATTATAATAAAATAATATTGACAATATTATTTGACAGATATTGCTGTAACCACTTTGAATTGATTCAGGACATAGAGGCAGACACAAAAAGATACTGAAAAAAGAGAATTTCCAGAACTCCTTCAGAAAGCAGCAAGAACGATGGGATGTGTGTTCAAAAAGAGGCAGGGGAAAGCGAAGGGGGAGTTGCTGTTTAATGAGTATAGAATGTGAAGATATGAGTATTTTGAGGGGGATTAATGACAATGAGTTTTATGGTAATTTTTTGATCGTGCCTGGTTTTTAAATGGTGTCAAATTACTTAATATTTCTTTTATTCATCTCTGTATTTTGCCCTATTAGATTCTAGTGCATTTAGTCTGAAGTTGTGAATACTAGGACCACCAGACAAAAGTGGTATTGCGAATGCAGAGAGAAGGAATAGAGAAACTTTTGCAATGTTAGTAACGTTATAGGCTCCAAGGTAGAACTTTACTTGTTTGTTACATTTCTAAGGATAGTCATAATTCAGAGAATCCTTACAATGGATGTTGATATATGTAGTTCTGGGAAATTTGAGGCTTATGAAATAATGCTGTTTATTTGAGCAGTTACTGTAAAGTAACATCATGTTGTTTTTCTTTTAGAATTCAGATATTCCTATACTCTTCAGTCTACAACGGGTTCTGCTTATTCTTGGGCTTTTCTTCACTGGCCTCTTGCCTTTTGTGCCTATTCGAGAGCAGTTTTTTGAAATCCCAATGCCTTCTATCACGTTGAAGTAAGTGGTTACCCTGTTTGCATCCGTTGTCAGTTACAGAAGGATTAAGATCAGAGCTCATTAACATCAGTATTGCTCTGATTTGTTTGTTTGTTAATGCTGGGCCTCGAACCTGGAGCTTTCTGCATGCTAAGTGTGCATTCTACCACTGTGGGTTGGATGGCATTCATCCCCTCTGAGACTCTTGTTGGGTCTTGGTCCTGGGGTAATAGTGTTGAGTGGTGGTTGAAACAGTAAGAGGTGATTAGGTCATCTAGAGGGCTTCATGCCTTTCTTGTGTGAATGAGTTCTCATCTTTGGCTTTCTCCTGCTTCCTCTCTCATACATGTGCCCCTCTTCCACACATACCCACTGCTTTTCTGCCACCATGAGGCCATTAGGCAGGTGGAAGAAGGAACTCAGCCTGGGGCTAAAAATTCAAGTAGACCCTTTTAGGAGGAAAGATAATTAAAAAGGACATGGTCCACATCTTCAAGTATTGAAAAGGAAAGAAAATATACATTAAATGTCTCACTTTCCAATTTAAAATACCTCTTAATCCAGAGTACAATTTGGTTGTATGTTTCAGTTTACCACATACTAAATCATAGCTGACAAAGCAAGAGAAAGAGATTTCACTGAAGACTTGAGCCCAGGTACCAGGTCTCTGGGAAAACAATGTTTAGTTATTTTTTTACTTTTAAACAGTCATCGTAAATGTTAGCTTGAGGCCAGCGGAAACAGGAACCAAACTGAGCTTTATTTTTTTCCTTCGACAAAATTTTTTGAGAACATACTAACCAGTCACTCTTCATTTTTGAACTAATTTTAATCACACTGATCTATTCCTGTGTTCTGATTTGTAATGAATTTTTAAATTTTTTGGGGGGTGGCATTGGGGACCAAACTTGGGGCCTTGAGCTTGCTAGTAGGCAAGTGCTCTACCACTTGGGCTAAATCCCTGACCCCTAATTTGTAATTAAAACTTTGTCTTACTTTAGGTTAAAAGAACCACACACTATGTCCAGAGGTCAAAAGTTTCTCATCTGGCTCTCTGATAGGTAAGAATTTTAGTTTCTCAATACATAAGAAATTATTATTGCTGTTATGTTGTTGCTATAGCTATATTTATTAAATACAGTATTTATAATCCAGTGCAAACTTTCCACACGTAATTGGTAACAAAGAGTTGTTGAGCACCTGCAAGTGGATATGTTTGCATCATTCGAACTTGCTTGCTGGGGATTTAGCTCAGTGGTTAGAGTGCTTGCCTTGCAAGCACAAGGCCCTGAGTTCGATCCCCAGCACCAAAAAAAAAAAAAAACAAGAAAAACCCAACATCGAACTAGCTTGAGATGTAATGTCACCCACTTTCATGAGAAAACAGCCCTCATTCACCCAACTGAATGATTTACTTGGGATTATGTAGGTCATTAGTATCAGAGTTGGGATAAATAACCTTTCCCTTCCATTTATTTGTTGTTCCCACTCACCCATGGTCAAAAATGTGGTGAGAAGTATGCATATCGGGTATATGTAAAAGCGTATATTGCCTGCTGGCCTATTTCTTAGAAATATTTGCACCAAAATTTAACAGTAGAAAGATGGTCCTGCCTATGGGGTGGATACCTACTTTGAAGAAAATACCTTAATTTCTACAACATGTTGAGCTTAAATTTCCATAAAAACTGTAGAAAACTGTTCTGTATTTTGCTTTAAAATGGAGCCTTGGGGCTGGTGATTTAGCTCAGTGGATAGAGTACTTGCTTAGCAAACACAAGGCCCTGAGTTCGATCTCTGACATCAATTAATCAATCAATCAATAAATAAAATGGAGCCCTGAATGCTTAAATATGTTAATAGTCCTAAATCATAACCTTTTATTATTTAGCTCCTCCTTCAAAGAGGCTTGGAGGCTGGGCATGGTGGCACATGCCTGTAATCCCACCACTTGGGAGGCTGAGGCAGGAGGATTGCCATAAATTCGAGGCCAGCCTGGGCTACATAGAGAGACCCTGTATCAAAAAAAAAAAAAAAAAGTCTTGGAAGATTAGTTTTATCTTTTCTTTATGCCGCAAGGCTTATTATTTTTTATTTTATTCTTGATTTAATTTCTACTTTTCCAGAATACAAGTTTAATTGTTGTTAAAAGCACATGGTTTCTAGTTGTTCTTACTTAATTGTTCTAATAGACATAATTGAATAGAGGTAATGTGTATAACTTTTCAGTACAGTTAGTTACCGTTTTGTTCATATGATTTGTAGTCTAAGAGTATACTTACAAGTCAGTTATTTGAAGTTTCTTTCCCATAGATATAGAATAATGGAACTAGTGGTTGTATGGTTTCAAAAATAGCTCCTAAAAGGCTAATCCAGCCGGGCATGCTTGTTATCCCAGCATTTGAATGGCTGAAGCAGGAGGATCCCTGCGAGTTGGAGGCCAGCCTGAGCTACATAGTGAGTGCAAGGCTAACTGAACTACATAGTGAGAGACCCTGTTTCCAAATTTTAAAAAAGTATTTTTACTTTTAGTAAAAACCCTAATCCAAGCCAGGCATAGTGGCATTCACTTATAATCCCAGCACTCAGAAGGCTGAGGCAGGAGGATCACCGTAAATTTGAGGCCGGCCTGGGCTGCATAATGAGTCCAAAACCAGCTTGAGCTACATAGCAAGATCCTGTCTAAAAACAAAGACAACAACAACAACAAAACCCCTAATCCATTATGTAATTAAACTATGATGTTGTAGAAGTTGACCTGAATTTCTGACCTTATTTAACTTGGAAAGCTGTGAGCAGCTTTCTCACTGTCATTATGGCTCCAGCAAGAAAAAGGAGGAGGCCTCTTCTCTGAGGCACTGGGATGGCTAAGAATGGTTCTCTTGAGGATCTGTGGCAACACTAGCGAGGATCTGGTTGTCTAGCTAGCAGCCTGCAGTTAAAGGGATGGCATTTCATGGAGTGGTGAATTCACCCCCAGTAGCCATCATTGTCTTTGTTTGCATTGTTGAAGCATTGGGATTAAACTAGGAACTGCTAAATTCTAATTGACTAAGATAGGACTGAAGACTAAATTCTAGCCCTTAGCTAGAACTAATAAATACCTAAATCTACCTAATCTGTTGTGGTTTTCCTTTCTAGATTATTAATGAGGAAAGCTTTATTTGACCACCTCACTGCCCGAGGCATTCAAGTAAGTTTCTGGAATGACGCATTTTGAAAACGGCCTAGCCCACTAGTTTAACACATGTGCAAAGGGCAAGGGCTGTTTCAGTGACTTAGTATGTGAAGAGTCCAACTGCTGCCATTGTAGGCTGACCAGAAACCACTAAGCTTCTTCCACCCCACTGTGCTTTTACACCTGCTAAAAATGTGCAGTCATGGCTTTATAAGGCCCAGTAAGCACAGCCACACCCCTGACTCCCACCATTCTTCAACCCTGCTCCTGCCTGCAGCCACCACTCCCTGTGCTTGCTCAAGGCTGTCCCTGGCATTTTTGGCAGAGAGCCACAAAGGAACTCTCCCATTTGACCCTTGCTTTCCCAGCCCCACTTTATGCTCATGACCCTGTAAAGGACCTTATAGCCTGTGGAGAGTTGCTGCTCCGGTTGGTCCTTCTCCGTTCGTTCTGAAACAAACCTGTCCTGTCGCGCTCCTCCCTTTGTTTTCTCCTCCTTTGTCCTAATAGTTTGAGCCCTGCCTCTGATGCTGATGCTTTCCTGATAACAAAGGAGGACCTGGAGCTCCGCTTACAGTTAGTAACAGTTCGGCCGCGGTTCTGAGGAGGTAGCTGAGGTCAGAGAGGCGGAGCTGTGTGCAATTAAGGAGCACAATGGACTTGTTAAAGAGTTTCATGGTATCTTTGATTTCTTAAAATGGTTAGTTTAAGTGTGGTAAGATAAAGTGGATAAATGCTATAAAAATAATTTTCTATTTTAGCAGTTCATAACTCTCATGATTCTGATTTTCAGGTGTATGTTTGGGTATTAAATGACGAACAAGAGTACAAAAGAGCTTTTGATCTGGGAGCAACTGGAGTCATGACCGACTACCCAACAAAACTTAAGGATTTTTTACATAATTTTCCAGCATAGGAAAAGGTAGTTGAGTGTATTCAGAGAAACCATAGGAAGACCTAAGAAGAGAACATATGACCATCATTTCCCATAGATACTCCAGAATGGTAAATGGTTTTATCAGTTAAGTTTTGATTACCTCATTTTTAAGCCTGTATGAGAATGTAGAAACTATATATTGTATATTTATTTTAAACAATACAGCATATTTTACACTTGTAAATTGTTTAGAAAGATAACTGGTTATGAGATGTAAGTAGGTTGTTGATGAAGATATCTATATATGATGCAGTATTCTACTATAATTACTTCTGAAATCAAAGACCGTTGGATAAATTTGCCATTAGCCTTCATTGGAAAAAGACCAACTAATTAGAAAAAAAGTTATTAAAGGACGTTACACCTGCTCTGCACTGTCTCATTATGTCTAGAAACATCTTAGTTTTTTTTTTAAAAAAAAGAAAATACCGAGGAAAAGAGGTTGAAAATTAATGTCGTTATTTGGTGAGTTATATATTGTTAGCAGAAGGCAGGCTCAAAGAAATAACTAAAAGTTGGTTACTTGATCAGAATTAAAATCATAGACTGAATTAGATTTCTCAGTTGCTGTTGTTAGTGGAGTATTCTATTTGGAATCTTTTTCAGGTGTGTAACAATGCTACCATGTCTATTTTTTATATATTAAAAATAGACTTTTCAATTGTAAATTAAGACAATGTCCAAATAGTCATGTTTTTTTATGATTCCTCTAAAGAAATACAAGATTTTCATTGTTTGGCCTTGACTTGACTGGTTTTGAGCCAACATCTAGATTTTAAATAACATCTTGAACTCTAATAATCTTATTAAACTGATAGAAGTGTGTATCATTGTTTGTAATACTGGTAGTATAAACCATTGTTCCTGTTCTTTAAGAATTCAGTCTTTTGAGTATTAAGTAGAAACAGATTTTCCAAAACTTTAGACATCACTGTCTCAGTTTTTCTGATGTGACTTCATGTAAACCTGTTTCAGATTTTTTTTTTGACTAATTATTATGATCTCAAATCAGGAGATGGATATAATTTGGAATAAGTGTCTTTTACTTAGATTACGTCTCTCATTTGGAGTTTGTCAGCTGTACAGCTATGAAGAATGACTGTGCTCTCTTACCAGTCCCTGGATGACATACATATTATTTGCTTTGTTGTTTAAACTCAAATAAAGTTTTCCAAGAACAAAAGTGATTGTCTTGTACTTGTAGTTCCAAGTATGTTCTGTAAGCTTTTTTTTTGGAATTTAATGAGTGATTAATTTATGATATGAATAAATGCCCCTTAGATTTCACCCTAAAGAAAAAAATACAGCCAGGCATGGTGGCATGTACCTGTAATCCCCATACTTAGGAGGCTGAGGCTGGAAGATCTCCGTGAGTTCAAGGCCAGCCTGGGCTACATAGTGAGTTCAGGGCCAGCCTGAATTATACATAACAAGACCCTGTTTCAAAAAGTAAAAACAAAGAGGTTGGGAATTTAGCTCAGCAGTAGAGCACTTGCCTAGTGAGCACAAGGCCGTGAGTTCAATCCCCAGCACACATACACACATACCAAAAAAAAAAAAAAAATATATATATATATATATATATGCACATATATATATATACATATATATATACATGCACATATATATATGTGTATGTATATATATATGGAAATACTTTTTCAATAAGGAAGTTACTTCTTGGCATTTGAACAAAAGACTTGGGTAGGTAATCCACTAAATAAGTTATTGTAACCTACTATAATTTATACTCCCCTGAAAAGTGATCTCATCGGCAACCCACGCAAGTCCCCTCCTGTCTCTCAGGAGCTCTCTGTCTCTCAACAAATTTCCTATTCTTAAAAAAAAAAAAAAATTTGTACTTACAGTGTTAAGGTTGGTAGGGATCAGTTTGATTGTCTTTGATACAATTGTGTAGGTGTGGTTGTGTGTTTGTGTGCGGTGCTGGGGATTGAACCTCAGACCTCATGCATGCTAGACAAGTGCTCTGCTACTGAACTACATCCCCAGCAATATAATTTTTTTTAATTTAAAAAAATGTTTATCATTCAGAGCCGGTTACATTATAAAGTTAACACGTATTTTCTGTCAGCCAGTAAGAGATAAGTTATCCAAAATAGTAAAGCTATTTAAGAAATCATGTTTGGAAAATTTGATGATTTTATAGTCAAGGTGACTTTCAGTCTCTTATGTAATACCTATGGCAACTGACTTGATATTAGCATATAATATCAGAATACTGCTTTTTTTCTTTATTTGAGACAGGGTTTTGCTAAATCACTGAGTTGCCCAGGCTGGGCTCAGACTTGAGATCCTCCTGCCTCAGGAGGGATTTGGGACATCATGTTTTAAGAGGTTCACTGCGCTTTCATTTGGAGATAGTATCTGCAGCCATAATGAACAGCATGGTAAATAAGACTTGAGAAGTGGTCAGAAGACACGATCAGACGCTGCTGGGATGAGACTAGCACCAGACTTGCTGCACATGGCTGCAGGTCCTGTCCAGCCAGTTGGGTCCCACGAGCACAACAATGGACCTCAGCTGGCCGTTCAGCAGTCAGCAGGAGGGTGAGAGCGACGGCGGGAGGTGGTGGCACTGTCTCTGTAGGACCAGGGTCCTGAGCGGTTACCAGGGCACAGCAGGATCTAAGGTACTAGGACGAGGCCCAGGTCCTAGAAAGAATTGAGGAGCAGCATGGTAACGCTTGCTCTGTTAGAGGGATAAATTGGGACCGAGTCACATGGTGTCTCAAACCTCATTTCTGGCCAGGACTCGTTCTAGAAGTTGGTGTGGAAGGTGACTACAGGTGGGTACCTGGCAGCCATGCTGTGGAGAAAGGATGGTGGTTGTGGGCTGGGAGGATGGGTGGCAGGGCTGGGTGTAGCTCAGTGGTAGAGTGCGGGCCTAGCATGTGCAAGGCCCTGGGTTTGGTCCCCAGCGATGCAGACAACCACCAGAAACCAAAACCTATAAATCCTTGTGCTCGCTTCGGCAGCACATATACCAAAACCTACAAATCCTAGTATGTTCAGTGTGAATGAGTCTGCCTAGTTATGCGGCATGGAATCTCCAGTCTCCAGAAGAATCCATTAAGTAAGTCAAAGGAGACTCTGCCATAAATAAGAGTGGCCATGAATACCTGCTTGAGGAGTTTGTTCTGAACTGAATTATCATGTCCCAAACAGGTGCCCAAACTTGAAACATTAAAAATAAGAGCCCAAAATTCTGGGGCTGGGGGTTTAGCTCAGTGGTTAGAGTGCTTGCCTACCAAGCGCAAGGTCCTGAGTTCAATTCCCAGCACCCCCCTCAAAAAAAAAAAAAAGAACCAAAACTTCTAGGCAATAATACGACATATAAGATGGGTGTGGTGCATGCGTGTAATCCCAGCTCTCAGGAGGCTGAAGCAGGAGGATCACTGTGAGTTTGAGGCCAGCCTGAACTACATAGCAAGACTGTCTCCAAAAAAAAAAAAAAAGAAGTTGGAGAAGGGAACTGGTTTGGTGACAAGGCGATGAGTATGGGTGCACCTGGGTTTGAAATGCCAGCGTAGTGGTTGCTGTGCCTTAGCTGTTAGCCCTTGGATGAAAGAACAGGTTGGGAGAAGTAGATTCAGTTTTGTGTACTTCATGATTATTGTCTGAGTCCATTTTGAGGTGCTGTAACAAAATATCTGATAGTGAAGGATTTCTAAAAGAGAGGTTGATGTGACCCAGGGTGCGGCACCGGGTCTGGAGAGGGTCCTCTGGTGGACATAGGCAAAGGACAAATAGAGACCAGGGGAAGAGAGGTAGGAAGAGAACAAGCCGAGGAGCCGTCCAGGCCACAGCCATGACCCACTCGAGAGAGGACCAGGGACTGTGCTTCCAGCTTGCGGACCTGTGGGGCGTAAAACGACTCAAGCCACAGCAAGTGTGAGTTGTAAAGCAGCACTGCGGGATGGTAGTAGCTCCTTCTTGGTATTCTGCTTGCAATATGATGTTACCATGGCACCAGGTGCGTGGCTTTTGAACAGTATGATTCATACCACAGTGAGATGGACCCCTGTCCTCCTCTCCCAGGCCTGTCTGCCTTTCTTTCAAAATAAAGAACTCGCTCAAAACTTGCATAATTTTATTTATTTATTTTGGCAGTAATAGGGACTGAACACAGGGTGTTCCCATTAAGCTACATCCCCAGCCCTTTTTTATTTCTTTTATTTTTTATTTTTATTAATACATTTTGTAGTACATAATGATGACATTCCTTTTGGGGAGTTGGTACATGTACGTAACACATCTTAATTCTTTTTTCGTCTTTTTCCTCTCTCGTCTCGTCTCCTCCCTCCATCCCCAGGTTCTCTTCTCTTTTGCAAAAGATGTAGCTCCCTGTTTCCTATTATGTCTTTTATTTTGTTCTTTAATTTATTTAATATACTTTAGTTTATTTTGTATTAGAGAAACCACGTGATATTTAGTCTTGTGTGTCTGATTTATTTCACTTAACATTATGGTCTCAAGGTGCATCCATCTTCCTATAAATGAACCAACTTTATCCTTCTTTATGGCAGAGTAGTACTCCACTGTATATAAATACCACATTTTCTTTACTCATTCATCTGCTGATGAACATATAGGCCACTTCCAAGATTTAGCTATTGCGAGCTGTGCTGCTATATAAACGAAAGTATGCCTGTATCACTGTAATATGATGACTTTTGTCTTTTTTTTTTGAGACAGGGTCTTGCTATGTAATTCAGGCTAGACTTGAACTCATTATGTAGTCCAGGCTGGCCTCAAATTCATGGCCATCCTTCTGCCTCAGCCTCCTTAGTGCTGGGATTACAGGTGTATGCCACCATACCCAGCTGTAATATGATGTCTTTAACTTTTTTGGGAAAATACCTAGAAGGGGAATAGCTGAGTCAAATGGAATTTCTACTTTTAGATTTTTGAGGCATCTCCATACTGATGTCCATAGTTGTTGTACTAGTTTACATTAGAAGGATGCCTTTTCCCCCTGCAAAGGCATCCCCCTGCAGCCTTGCACCATTTGTTATGATTTGATTTCTGGGTGATAGCCAGTCTTGCTGGAGTAAGATAGAATCTCAGTGTTGTTTGAATTTGTATTTCTCTAGTGGCCAACGATGTTGAACATTTTTTTCATGTACTTTTTGGCCATCTGTACTTCTTCATTTTAGTTGCCCATTTTTTGACTGGGTCTTATGGGGGGTATCTAATTTTTTTGAGTTCTCTGAGGTGTAGCTGGCAAAAATTTTTTTCCCATTCTATAGGTTTTCTCTTTACTCTGTTGGTTGTTTCCTTTGCTGTGCAGAAGCTTTTTAATTTTTTTAAATAATATATTTCACTTTTTTTTATTTTATTGGTACATTTCAGATATGCACGATAACATTCATGGTAGGGAGTTTTTACCTGTACAGGACATATCTTGCTTCTTTTTTTCCCATCCCCCTACCCTCACCATGCTGACATATTTGTCACTTTATATTTAGTTACTACCCCTACTCAGTTACTACCATCTTTCTTTTTTTTTCTTTTTAAAGATGTGGCCTGTGCTGGCCTTTAAAATCCTGGGCCATGTGATCCTCCTGCCTCAGCATCCCAAGACACTGAGGGACTAAGCCCACCACAGCAGGTCAATTACTACCATCTTATATTCACTTACATCTTAAATTCTTACATTTATTAATCCATAAATTATACTAAAAATTTGCTATGGAAGAGCTGATATTTATGTAATGAATTAGCCTGTCAATCAAACTTACAAGGCACTGTCTCAGTGTTAAGAATTTCACAAAAAATAAGATCCAAGATGGCCATGGTAGTCTCAGCAATTGGGAGGGTGAAGCAGGAGTATTGCTCTGAGTTTGAGGTCAGCCTTGGCTACACAGTTAGTTCAAGTCCAGCCTGGAATACATAGCGAGACCCTGTCTCCAAAAAAAAAAAAAAAGTTGCTATTCTAAAGTACTGGTGGAGGATTTTACATTTTGAGATTTTTTTCCTAGTGCTGGGAATCAAATCCAAAGCTTCATGCATTCTATACAAGTGCTCTCTCTACCCCTGAGCCACACTCCTAGCACCAGTTATTTAAAATTTTGAGAAATTGCTCAGCCTGGCCCCAAACTTGTGATCATCCTGCTTCACCCCCCTGGGGGGCTGGGATTACAGAAGTGTGCCACCATGCCCAGCGTGGATTCTTTGATCTATATTACGTTACGCTAGTCTCATAGAAGTCCTGCGAGGTAAACACGAAGTCACAGAGTCTCAGAGGGTTCTGAGAATTGCCCAAGGTTGATGGTCTTAGCATGGAATATTATCTGAAGCTCCCTGAAGAACCTGTGTCTCTTGTTAAAGATCCTGCAGGCTACTCGACCTTGGCTGACTAGAACATTGTGATTGTGGAGAGATGAAACTTTGTAGGTCGAGAGCCAAAATAATCTTCGATTCCCTTAGGCTCTTTAATAGCAACCACCTTAACTTTTACATCTCTCTTTTTTTTTTTTTTTTTTTGGTGCCAGGGATCAAACTCAGCAATCTTTAAAAGCTTTGAAATGACAACATAAAAACTTCAAAACTTCTTTTTAAAAAGCCAAAAAAAAAAAAAAAAGACAGCTGGGCAATACCTTACTATTTTCCAAAAGCTTTACTGCCAATGACACTGTGCTGTATGAGTTATGATGACAGTGGTGGCCTTGGTTACTCTTTGGGGATTGAAGGCCATTTCTGGGGGCAGCACTGACCCTTCCCTTGGGCCTGCAGATGTCCAGCGGGTGCCTGGAACGGCATCTCTGTCTTCATGTTGTGTCTGTCCCTTTGTCGCCTTGACACGTTCCTGCTGGCTTGAACCCCGGGTGGTACAAATGGATTGAATCACTTTCATTGGTCTTTTCACTAATTAATAAAGAGCCACCCGATGAGATAGTCATGCACGTACCACGGTGGTTCTAGCCACCTGGCAGCAAGACATACGAATTATGGCCCTGTCATGAATGTGTTAAGCTTTGGTCAGGTTCTGCTCAGCTCTGCTGTAGATGTGTATCATTAAGAAATAGTTTGCCTGTTACTGTAACACAAGGTTAACTTGACCTCGACTTGTATAGTCTCTCCTCCCCCTTCAAGGTGAAAGGACATCCAGCTGCTGTGACCGGAAACACCAGACCCTGAAGTGAATGAGGTGGCACTGGGTTCTTGGAAGATCTCCACCTGTGCCCAGAGAGACATGACTATTCCTTCCTTTATTGGCTGACCTCTCTCCCTCCTTATCCCTGTACCTGCAACCGCCAACTTCCTGGGCTGGGAAGCTGGTTTCAGAGAAAGCTCCATCTCTGTTCTCTGGCCTCCAGTACTCATCTCTGAGACACTGGCTTTTCCATTGGTAAGTTTCCAGACCTGGATTTGGCAATATTTTTGTCTTTTTTTTTTTTTTTTGGCTTTTTAAGAAGAAAATTTTTTTGGAACAGGGTCTCGCTTTGTAGTTCAGGCTGGCTGTGACCTCACTGTGTGGCCCAGGCTGGCCTTAAACTCAAGGCGATCCTCCTGCCTCAGTCTCCCAAGTACTGGGATTACAGGCCTGCCTCACCATGCCTGATTGCTTTTTATTATTATTATTTTTTTAACCAAGAACATGTATTGGTACATTGTATACATAATGATCACATTCAACATGGTTATTTTGTACCTGTACATGATATATCTTTGTTTTCCCCCCTCTTCCCCATCCCTCCCTTCTGTTCTCCCATCCTGCCCTATTTGCAGCAGGTTTAATTTTTTTTAATTTATTTTTAATTTTTATCAGTGTATGTTTGCAGTACCTAATGATCACATTCATCTTGGGAAGTTGGTAAATGTATGTAACAGATCTTAATTCTTTTTTTTTTAATTCTTCCCTCTTGTCTTGAAACTACTTATGGAGCAATCTTTAAAAGCTTTGAAATGACAACATAAAAACTTCAAAATGGCATTGTTGACATTTTTGTTGTGATAAAACTAAAGTAAGTTCCATCCAGTAAAGCAAATATTTCTTATCTTTTCTTTTTTTTTTCTTTTTTGAGATAGGTTCTTGCTATGCAGTTCAGGATGGCCTTGGGCTCACTATGTAGCCCAGGCTGGCCTCGAACTCGCAGCAGTCCTCCTGCCTCAGCCTCCTGAGTGCTGGGGTTACAGGCATGCATCACCACAACCAGCTGCTAGGCTGTTCATACTCAAATCAAATTGACATATCACAATTAAGGGCTACAGTCTTCTGCACCCCAGGGACGTAAGAGGCAAGACTCTGTTTCGTCGACTGGCCTATATCTCGGTGTTTAGAACAACGCTTGGCCCAGCGTTGAGGCCTCAACAATAAAGACTAAATAGATGAATTTGTATATTGCAGCTTCAGCTATGAGTCCACTTACAAATCAATTTTTGTCTGGAACATGAGCTACTCCTCTTTCCTGACACTAAACTCTATGACTAGTTTAAAAGCTGATCACAGATTGCAAAATGAGTTTTTGAACAATGATGTCAGTCTTCGGGTGGTGGGTGGCGTCACAGGCCTGAGATTTTATCAGCACAGTTGCCCATTGATGGACTGGCGAGCCCAGAGCTAGGAAGGCAGTAAAGCCGGGGCTCTTTGCTAAGGTTTCCCATTGGGTCCAGGTCTTGAGTTGTTCAGTATCATTTTCTCCAAAACCAGAATGTGAAAATGAATAAGCAGTTGTCTTCCTAAGCGACATTGCTTGTGCAATAGTCAAGAACTTTGACCCTGGAAGCAGGCAAAATTAGGGAACAAAATCGTAAGAAATGTGATCTTGTTGGAGTGGAGAAAGTGGCTGCTCCAGATCTAGACAGCTCTCAGTGATCTGAAAAGTACAGCACAGGAAAAGAGGAAGGAATATACAACAAAAAGAAATTGGCTTTAGAGTGAAATTTAAATGCAAGAATGTAGATGTGAAAAATGAAGATGAGCTTGGTGACGCATGCCTGCAAAGCCCAGCACTCAGGAGGCTGAGGTGAGAGGATCATTATGAGTTCGATGCCCTATGCAGCCTAGGCTACATAGGGAAGCCCTGTCTGAAAAAAAAAGAAAGAAAGAAAGAAAGAAAAAGTTGTGATCAAAAGTCCTGCTTCAAAACTCTTCCACACCCCATTACTTTTAGGCTAAAATTTGAGCTCTTTAACAGATCACGCCTCCACCTTCCCAGAGCCCATTTCTATTCCAAACACCCTCAATTTCAACTGTACCAAACCAGGCATGATTCTCTGTGCCTTCAATGGTGCTACTCAAGGCTGGGTGTGGCGGCCCATGCGTAAATCTAGCACACCGGGAGGCTGAGGCAGGAGGATCAAAATTCAAACCCAGCCAGAGCAATTTAGGGACTTAGTGAGACCCCCCATCCAAGAAAAAATAATTAGCTATTCGCCCCACCCAGACAAGGCCAATTTATCTTTGCCTGGGGAGCTTTTGTAACCTAATGTCTTAGGCAAATGCTATATCATTGGTAGAGCCTTATTGATCTTCCTTTTGACCTTATATGATCCTGCTTCGCAATATTTTGATCATTGATTTATCTTTCCCAACAGTCTACCAGCTCTCTAAGGGCAAAGAAAAAGATACATTCATCCGCGTGCCATCAGAGGCTGGCATACGATACATGCTCAACAGACACAGAGATGAGGGAGTAAACCGTCCTACAAGGCTAGCACAGTCCTCTGCTGCGTTATACATTTTCTACGTTCAGTGCCTGATGATTATCTGTGAAAACTGCCCTACCAGGGCCGCCAAAAGGAAAATATCAAGTACAAAGAAATACTTGAGTAAGTGTGAAGAGGAAAACTGAAAATGTGTCTGCTTCTGTAAGCCTGCTTTTTTTTTTTTTTTTTTGTAAGCCTGCTTTGTAACCTCCACTCATTCGTTGATCCTGTTATCAGAATTTGTAGCCACTCTGACTGCTAAGGGGACCATGACACCTCCCTGCTCCCTTAGAGTGTCTGCAGCTGCACAGAATGCCTGCGCCTCACAGACAACGCATGAGGAGAAGGGTAAGGAACCTTAACTATGTAAAATTTAAGACTTAACCCGTGCCTCACGTGCTGTCTGCTTCTAGGACCTTGCTTGCTCATTATTTTGAAAAACAAAGTCATGCAATTCCTGAGAATTTAGCCCCCTATATAAACCCTGGAATTTCTTCGTTCAGGGCCCAGGCTCTGAGGGTATTAACTCCCCTGGGTCCGTCGATGTAGATAAACCCGATTTCTCCAACTCTCTGAGTGGCGCTTGGTTTTCTTGCTGAGCCGAAAATATTTTTGTTCCACAACAAGTGGAGCACTAAACCATATTTCTGAAGAAAATACTAATTAGGCTGCGTGTGATGGCACATGCCTGTAACCCCAGCACTCTGGGAGGCTGAGGCAGGAGGATCTCAAATTTGAGCCCAACCTGGGTAATTCAGTGAGACCTCATCTCAAAATAAAAAATAAAACGGGCTGGGGATGTAGCTCAGTGCAAAGGCCCTGAGTTCAATCGCCAGTACAAAAAAAAAAAAATCCCCCCCAATCTTCCTCTCTGTTATAATCATGTATTGTATTCTTTTTTCTTTTCTTTTCTTTCTTTCTTTTTTTTGGTGCTGGGGATGGAACTCAGGGCCTTGTGCTTGTGAGGCAGACACTCTGACCACTGAGCTAAACCCCCAAGCCCCTTGTATTGTATTCTTTAGAACATAACTACAACCTTTGTTTTTGTTTTTGATTTGTTTTGTTTTTAAACAGGGTCTTGCTATGTAGTTCAGACTGTCTCGAACTCACTGTGGTGCCCAGGCTGGCCTCAAAGTCTTGGTTATACTCCTGCCTCAGCCTCCCGCGTGCTGGGATTACAGGCCCGTGGTGCCCCGCCAGCATAGCTACAACCTTCTTACGTTTGTTGGCCACATCATTCTTTGTTGCATGCGTCCTGTGTATCAGAGGATGTTTAGCGACATCTTTTGATTCTGCATACTAGATGAAAACATCATCTTCCAAAAGTTGTGACAACCAAGAATGGTGTCAGATATTGCCAGATGTGTCCTGAGACTGAGAGTAAAATCGCTCCTAGTTGGCACCACAGGACTAAGTGAATGGCAGACGCATAGAGGGAAGAGCCTATAGCAAGCTGCCATGCTCATATTTCACCAGGAGAGGGCTCCCTAGACCCCATTATGCTTCAAAACTAGAAAGTGCAAGCCTATGGGAACCACGAAATTGTTTAAATGTCACGATTTGGTGGGTGGTGACAACAAACGATTTAATTGTAGCACTCAGCTACAATTGAATCCCAGCACTCAGGAGGCCGAGGCAGGAGGACTGCTACGAGTTTGAGGCCAGTTTGAGCTACAGAGCAAGTTCAAGGTCAGCCTGATAGGGAGACTCTGAAAAAAAGGCTTAGTTACAGCCTTTGATTCAATCTCTAATTCAGAAGAATTCCAAATAAATTATGCAGATCTCTAAAAGAGGAGAGTAACTCTTTTCTCCTTAAGAGTGAGCTGTACATAGTAACTTCCCTGTAGTGTTACCTGGTTCTGGGGTTCTGGGGTCTCCTCTCAGACGTGGTTTCTAAGTTCTTCTTGTCTTGACAAAGAATTGGACAAAAACGAGCCCAAAAGATAGCAAGGTTTTACATTTACTGAAGGTAGGAAAAGAAACACGCTCTGCAGAAGGAGTTTGGGGCAAATGAAAGGAACAAAGTCCACTCTACAGCGAGTACAGAGAGCAGACCACTGCGAAAGACAGCTCAGTAGCGGATAACTCAGTGGCCACTGTCCTTTCGTGTCCCTCACGCCTCAGGTTGACCGTTCTGCGCATGTGTCTGGGCATCGGGCAATGAACAGGCCACACCCACTTCCCCAGCCAGTTTGTCGCACCCCAAACTGCCTCACTAGCAGTAAAGACCGCGGAAAAATCCAACAACAGTCCTAGAGCCAGATGATCAAACCAGCATCAGCACTGATAAATGGCATTGATGGTTCTCACCTTTGGTGAGATGAGGTGAAAATGCCACCTCACCTCCTCCCTCAAAACATTTTATCCTGCTTTAACCACCAATACTTCAGACAGATTGCAAATGGCAGCCTATAATATAACCCACCAGAATTCCTCAACCCTGGCAAGGTCTCCAAAAACAATGAATGTCTAGCCAGGTGTGGAGATGCACGTGTGTCATCCCAGCATTCTGGAAGGCTGAGACAGGAGGATCACAAGCTTGAGCCCAACCAGGAAAATTGAGCAAGACACATAATTAGGAGGCTCATAATTTTTTTTTTTTTGAGACAAGGTCTTGGTATGCAGTTCAGACTAGGATTGAGCTAACTATGTAACCCAGGCTGGCCTCGAACTTGTGGCGATCCTTCTGCCTCAGCCTCTCAAGTGCTGGGATTACAGGTGTGCACCACCATGCCTGGCTAAAAATCATAATTTTAAAAAAATTAAAAGGGCTGGGCTTGTAACTCAGCAGTACAGTACCCCTTGGTTTGTTCCCCAGTACTGCAAAAACAAAAGAAAACAACCTAAACCTGCCCCCTAAACCAAAAACAGGGGCAGGGGGATCATTTAGTGATTATAATGAAAAATGTCCCTTTCACAAATCAGTCAGTTCCCTTAATTTACAGTATCAGGTAGAGGAAGCAAACGTTGGTACCAAAGAAAATTTTTCATATATTTTTTAAAGTGGTACTAGATTGAATCCTGGGCCTTTGTACTGAGTTACATCCCCAACTCTTTTTAAAAGTCTTATGTTTTGAGACAGGGTCTCACTATATTGCTAAATTGTCCAAGCTAGGCTCAAAGTGCAATCATCCTGCCTCAGCCTCCCAGAGTGCTGGGATCAGAGGCATGCCTGTGCCATCACACCCAATTTGAAGAAAAATTTTAATAGAATAAAAGGCCCCAGTTACTTAAAATAATTTTTTTTTTCCCCGTGGGGACAAAGTCTGGGGTCTCATGAATGCTGCATTAGTACTCTACCACTGTGCTACATCCCCAGCCTTGAAATAATCTTTTCTATTCTTTTTCCTTGGGTTTTTGAGGTAGGGTCTTGCTATATAGTCCAAGATGGCCTTGAATTTGCAATGCAGCCCAGGCTGACCTTGAACTCTCCATCCTCTTTCTTCAACCTCCTAAATGCTGGAATTATAGGCTTACGCCACCATGCTCTACAATCCTTTCTGCTCTGAAGGGCAGGTGAATGTGGCATGATCATATGACATGAATATGAACTATTACAGCTCACTGATCCCCCTGTTGAAGTTCTATTATATTGCAATATCATATGCAGATGAGGGAAACTGAGACTGTCTAGACACCAGGCCTGGTGGCACAAGTCTATCATCCCAGCACCCTCATTAACCACATTTACAAGAGACCAGTATTGGATTATGCAGTGACCAGGCATTCCCAGCACCCTCCAGGCTGAGGCAGGAGATTCTTGAGTCTGTGGCCAATCTGGACTATATGGTGAGGCCCTGTTTCAAAATGAAAAAGATCAGCCAGGTGTGATAAGGCCTGCCCATAATCCCAGCACTTGCGAGGCCAAGGCAGGCAGATTCCTGCAAGTTCAAGGCCAGTCTGGGCTACCTAGTGCCTTCAAAACCAGCCTGAACTACTCAGCAAGGCTCTGTTTCAACAAAACAAAACAAAACAAGAAACTCAAAGTGAGGCCTTAACATCTGATTTCAAAATATTTGCTCTTACCCTTTGGGTAATATTTCCTCCCTACATGTGACAGTCTAGGCTATTCACCAGTACTGCAGAGCACGTATGATGTAACTAAATGGCACTGACCAAAAACCAGAAGCCTGGAGCCTCATCCGGTGCCGGATATCAATTTCCTTACCAGCACACTGTGGATAATTATACTTGCTTACCTAACTGGTTTATTTTAAGGGCCAAATGAAAGAATGTATGAGAAAATGTCTTTGCAGCCTATGAAGTGTGAATTGTGTTGTGAATACAGTTTTTACTTTTGTAGCTCTTTCCAAGTGTGTCTATGAGCTAATTGTAAAATGGAATATGTGGTAATAATTGGGGATGGTTCAGGTCAGAAAGTTTAGAAGAGAATTTGGCAGCTTGAAATCCCCTCCCCTTTTTTTTAGGATAGAGGGTCTCAAGGCTGGCCTTGAACTCACTATGTGCCTCAGGCTGACCTCAAACTCACAGCTATCCTTCTGCCTCAGCCTCTGGAATGCTGGTATTATAGGTGTGCACCACCATATCTGACAAAATTCTTTGTCCAAATAGCAGATTTTGGGCTGGAGATGTAGCTCAGTGGTAGAGCACTTGGCTACCATGCACCAGACCCTAGTTTTAATCCCCATCACTCTCCACCAAAGTGAAATGAATAGAAGATCCTCACTCTGTGGTCATAACTGACAGTGCCTATTACCTGGGAGATTTTTAAAAGGACATTTGAGGGGCTGGGGATTTAGCTCAGTGGTTAGGGTGCTTGCCTTGCAAGCACAAGTCCCTGAGTTCGATCCCCAGCACCAAAAAAAAAAACACACCCCCCCCAAAAAAGACATTTGTGTGGCCAGGTGCAGGGGCACACATCTGTAGTCCCAGATACTTGGGAGTTTGAGATAAGATAAGGCCTCCATATGTAGTTCAGGCTGTCCTTGAACTCACTATGTAGTCTAGGCAGACCTCAAACTCAGGGTGATCCTCCTGCCTCAGCCTCCCGAGTGCTGGGATTATAGGCATGCACCACCACACCCAGTAAGGATTGCAGTTTTTATTGATCTAAACTCAGCCCAACTTGATTGGGTCTGCACAATACCTTCACTGCATAGATTGCTTCTCACCCCCAAGAAATTGCCAGGAATGGAAATACTGCCAAACAATGAGGCTAAAATAAAAGTGTGGTCAGCCAAGGTGAATAGCAGATGATACTGTCCTTTGACTAAGGAAATGAATCTATTTTCTGTTTTATTTGAAGAAGGAAGTGACCAGAGAAGGGCAGGCGAGGCACACATGCTGCCATGGGGTAGGCTAGTGTGTCAGGAGGCTGCACAGAGCCCCACATGCTCCGTCCTGGGCGCCACTTTCTCCTGGCTGGTCCCTGGGCTTCTGTGCCTTGTACCCCACAGCGATGATCATTAATTTGTGAAGTAGAACTGGTCAGAGGGAGGAAGAGGAGAGGGGAAAGGAAGTAAAGTGAATTAAGATGTGTTACGTACATGTTCCAACTTCCCACGGTGAATGTAGTCACTGTTTACTGCAAACACACTAACAAAAATTAAAATTTGATGCCGGGCATGGTGGCACATGACTGTAATCCTACCACTTGGGAGATTGAGGCAGGAGGATTGCTGAGTTCAAGACCAGCCTGAACTGCACAGCGAGACCCTGTTTCAAAAAACGAAATAAAAACAAAAAATTAAAATTTGAAAAAGTACTGTTCAGAAACCAAAGCCATGGAGTAACATTAAGTGTACTACAGAATTAACATAGTGCAGTCACTATGTAGTGAAGAATTTGGTAGAATTTAGGTTATAGCATTGCTAAGAGAGAATGAGGACATCCTGGTGGTGAACTGAAGGTCACTGTCCTCTTGGGTCTGGATGCCACCACAAATCTAGGAGCTCATTCTTTTTTGTGGGGGGGAGTTGCTGGGGATTGAACTCAGGGACTTCCACTTTACTAGGCAAGCGCTCTACCACTGAGCTAAATCCCCAGCCCCCAGGAGCTCATTCTGTCATGCACTGAGAGGTGAGCAGTCTCTCTGGGAGGCACCCACATGAACCGTGTGTACCAGAGACCAACACTGGATTATGCAGTGACCAGGCATTACCACCAGATGGTGCACTCTCTTCCTGGAAGAAAAACTAAACCATAAATTACACTGAAAAATCAAGGGTACAATTAAGACAGTTGAGGGGTTGGGGATTTAGCTCAGTAGTAGAGCGCTTGCCTAGCACTGTGAAGCCGGGTTTGATCCCCAGCACCACAAATAAACAAGGAACAAAATCAAACGATCTAAGTCTGTTTTAAATCCTCTTGCCAGACCCGACAAAAAGGTTATCACTCTTATTGAGTAGCACTGCTGACAAAAGGCTTCTCTAAAATTCGACCCCCAGCACTGCAAAAGAGTGAAGCCTTTTGTACGAATTCAGAAGCAACACAGCTGACTCACTCACCCTTCTCAGAGACATCACCCACGTCACCTGTGGGCTGGGGCGGGGATTTAGCTCAGAGGTAGGGCGCTTGTCTAGCAAGCACAAGGTCCTGAGTTCAATCCCCAGCAACCCCCTAACCCCAAAAAGAAAGGAATGGGAAGGTTTCTGGTTATTTGAAAAATGACTGCTTTAGAGGCCTGGGGATGCCTCAGTGGCAACATGTGTGAGGCCCTGTGTTCTATCCCTGCCACTGCCAGTGAATAAGTATAAACAAAATCAAATTGGTTAAGGTGGAAGTTCGTGGTGTGCTGTAAGTAAATTTGCAGGACAGAAAAAAAAAAGAGATCCTATGTCCAGTTGTGTTCTATCTTGAATTATGAGCAAAAGAGATGGAGCCAACAGCAATCAAGAGACTGAGGCAGGAGGCCTCAGCATGTTTTTGAGGCCAACCTGAACTACATAGTGAGACCTTGTCCCAAAAAAACAAAAAGAGCTGGGGATTTAGCTCAATGGTTAGAGTGCTTGTCTTGCAAGCTCAAGACCCTGAGTTTCTATTGCCAGTACCAAAAAAAAAAAAAAAAAAAGAAAGAAAGAAAGAAAAAGGGATGAAGCCAGGCATGGTAGCACATATATGTGATCCCAGCTACTTGGGAGGCTGAAGCAGGAGGACTACAATTTTTTTTCATTTTTTCTTTTTGTTTTTAGTGCTGGGAATTGAATGTAGGGCCCTGTCCCTGCTAGGCAAGTGCTCTACCACTTGAGCTAAATCCCTAGCCCCAAGGAGGACTGCAATTCCAAGGCCAGCCTGGGGAACTTAATGAGAGTCTATCTAGCTCAATGAATGAATGAATGAATGGGGAGCAGAGCTCTTGACTAACACCTGTGAGACTCTGGGTTCAATCTCCAGTACTTCATGTAAGAGTTATGCAAATAAAGGCAAAGTCATCAAGTTGGAGTTTCCTTTGACCATTTCTGTGTTCTGGTTATTGTAATGTACTATATACGATTCCTCATTTAGAGAGCAATTCGTTTAAGGACCTAGTCACAGGAAGCCAGTCATTAGATGAAGTATGTTTGTATATCAGTCTCTAGAACGTAGAAAGCACCAAATGAGCTGGGCATGTTGGAGCATGCCTGTAATTCCAGAACTCTGGGAAGCTGAGGCAGGAGGATCACAAGATCAAGCCCAGCTTGAGCAGTTTAGCAATTTAGACTGTCTCAAAGAGTAGAAAAGGGCTGGGGATGTAGCTCAGCCAGAAGGCCCTGGGCTCAATCCATAGCATGGGGAAGGGGCTGGGGGAAGCACCAAATGTATATTATGGTCACTGTTTTGTTTTTGTTTTTGCAGCGCTGGGGATGGAACCCAGAGCCTTGCACGAACAAGCCAGCCCCACTGTTGTTTCTGAAAGGGAAGTAGTAAACTGTCAACACTGTTGCTTCTGAGCCTGTTAGCCCTGTGGAGGATTTTGCTTTGTGAGGCAGCTTGATGCTGGGTGAGACTTTGGGTAAAAGGATTGGGGCATTTGAGGAGAACAGGAGATAAGGAGTTTCACTCTTGGATAGTATACGAGAAAAAGAGTGAATGGGCTTCTGGAAGCCAGATAGAACAGGGTGCACATTCCACAGCATCCACTACTTTTAAAAAAGGAGGAAAACCAGGTGTGGTGACATATGCCTGTGATCCCAGCACTCAGGAGGCTGAGGCAGTAAGATCTCTGTGAGTTCAAGGCTGGCCTGGACTACAAAATAAGACTCCGTCTCACAAAACAAAACACAGGTTCTGGAAGGCTAAGGTACGACTGTTCTCCAGCAACAATCTGACAGCACATCACAGCCACTTTCATGACTACAAAATGAGGGACTTGGGCAGGGATCAGAGAAAGCACTTATTGTACATAAAGAGACAAAGCTCTGTGATGATGATGTGTCCGCAGGAAGATGGCGCCAGGCCCTCCTCTGTGATGCAATGTCACGCGACTTCATGATGGGGGGGGTGGGAGAGGGGGCACTAAGGTGTGTGAAGAGCAACTTCCCTCCCCACATGGGCAGAGCTGGATGTTGTCCCCTGTGTGTGGCAGTGTGACAGCCTGAGGCCTTTAGCCCTTGTGCTGTGATTTTCTAGATGGCAGTGGCCGGGAAGTTTCAGGTCTAGCACAGTGGCACTTGAGACTCGGATGTGGCCGTCTGTTTCGGTGCATCTGAGCAGAGCCTGTGCCCTCCTGCCGGTGACCCCCCTGGGTCCAAGCCTCATACAGACCTTGGGGAGGGCTGCCACGTGCCAGGCACAGAGACCAGGGTGGTCTGATCAGGTGCCAGCCCCGGAGGATAACTGTGCATAGGAGTGCAGGGTGTTGGGTGGGGCAGTGAGCTCGGAATAAAGTGCTCTGTGGGCACTGAGAAGGGAAATTTGAGTTTTCCTAGGGAGGGCCAGGGAGACTCCTCAGAAGAGGAGCAGGTGGAGCTGATCTCTGCAGGGAGTTGTCAGGCAAATGGCTTGTAGATGGGAGAGGAAAAGAAAGGCCAGAGGGGGAGGAAAGAGGGAGAGAGGAGAGAAGAACCTTCAAAGTGAAAGAAGCTGTGAAGACAAGGCTGTGATGGGTGGGCATAGTCACTCATTTGTATAGCTACTCATTCAACAAACAACAATCTCAACAATCTCAACAATCTGCTGAGTGCCAGGCATTATTCTTAGCACTGGGGATACAGCAGGAAACAAGACACAGAGGTCCCTGGTGGTGTTGCGGAGTTTACACTTTAGAGTTAGGTGCAACAGAAAACAAAAATAAAAGAACAAGATGATTTCAGAGAATGATATAAACTGAGTAGAAACAAGACTTTGAGTGGGCCTGGTGGTGCACACTTGAAATCCCAACACTCTGGGAGGCTGAGGCAGGAGGATTGCAAGTTTGAGCCCAACCCGAACAATTTAGTGATTTAGTGAGACCGTCTCAAAAAAAAAAAAACCAACAACAAAAAAGGTTACAAGGATGATCTGCCTGTGACATGTCACTTCACTGATCACCTGGTGGATCCGACTGATCCGCTGGGCAGGGTGGTGTCCCCTTCCTCCTGACAGCTCCATCTACATCCCTCACAGAGGATGGTTGTTTTCAGCCAAAGGTATATGAGTAGCTGGGCTACCCTGCTAGAACCTCCAAAATCTCAAAATAAAAAATAAAAAAAGGGCTGGGGGTGTAGTATGAAGGCCCTGGGTTCAATCCCCAGTACCAGGAGAGAGAGAGAGAGATTTTTATGGAGAAAATAAGCCAGGAGAGGATAGAGCGTACCACAGGGTAGGCAGGATATAAGATTGGGCAATCGGGAGGCCTCTCTGGAGAAGCCACTGACCTGAGAACCAGTGATGAGGCAGCTCCTTGTGGGCAAAGTGTCCCAGTGGAGTGACAGGAACCACAGTGGGCCAGGTCCTCCATATCTGCAGGTTTGGTGTAGGTAGAGTCGACGAACCTACCTACACCAAAGGATTCATAATATTCAAGAAGCCAGGTATGGTGGCGCATGCTTGTAATCCCAGCATTTGGGAGGCTGAGGCAGGAGGATTGCCTCAAATTTGAGGCCAGCCTGGGCTACACAGCGAGTTCAAGGCCAGCCTGGACTGGTTAGCAGGGCCTACGGGCAGCACAAGTTCAATTTGAAGCAGTGCCACCCAGCTCTGGCCCGGAAGAGGGATTGGTAAGAGAGACCTGCCGGCGGCTGCTGCTTGCTCCAGGCAAGAGGTCCTGGTGGCCCAGGCCAGGGTCGTAGGTGTGGAGCCAGACATGTTCAGACCAAATGCATGGGGTAGGGGGGTGTACTGGGGATCAAACTCAGAGCCTTGGCACTGAGCTACACCCCAGCCCTTTCTATTTTTTATTTTGAGACAGGGTTCCCCTAAGTTGCTCAGGCTGGGCATGAATTTGGGATCCTCCTGCCTCTGCTTCCCACAGCACTGGGGGCTACAGGTATGCGGCACCATGCCTGGCGCAAATGCAGATTCTGAAGAGGCACTGACAGGACCCACTGAGGGGCTGGTGGGGGCGACGGAAAGGAAGGCGTTGTCAGTCACTTCCAAAGCTCTGACAGGCCGATTTAAGATGGGCACCAGAAAGTGACCTTGTTCATGTGGTAGGATGTGTGAGAAGCTGCCCAACAAGAATAGCTGTGAAAGCCCTGGGAAGAAATAAACCTGGCTGCACACAGGAGACCGGTGCTGTTCCTTGGACAAAGCCAGGCTGATAATCAATCTGTGAGGCCAGGAACCTCTCGCACTGTGCCAAGGTACGTGTGCTTCCCAAAGAGCCCTCTGTCGGACCTTTGTTGATGTCTCTGTGTTGCCGCAGGTCTTTTTGTCCTCTGGAATAAATATCTGCCTATCTCATAGCTGCCTATTCTCAGCTTCCCTCCGCTCAGAAAGTTCTCAGAATGTCTGCTTAAGTCAAGTAGGAAATTCTGCACATCACAGGCCCCGAGTAAATGTGTACTAAGGGCAACTAAAGGTGCTTGGCTCAGAGAGGAAGGGAAGTAGCTTCTAGTACTTCGTCTCACCTACTTATTTGTTTTGTTTCTCCCTTCTTCTCAACTCACAAAGCTTGGCTCTTTCAGGCTGGGAGGAGGCATGATCAGGCTTCATAAACGTGTTGTTGTTGTTGTTGGCAGGCTGATTCTATTGTCTTCTGCCCTGCAGTCCAGTGGCCTCGTCCCATCTCCTGCAGACACACAGCAGGCCTGCAGGGGTCCTCAGAGCACCCTGCCAGCCAAGGCATCAAGCGGGTCCTCTTTAGCTAACATTATCTTTTATTTAAACAGAAACAGTAGCCACCAATCTTGTTACATAACATCCTGGTATCCTGGGGTGTTAAACCAATATAGAACTACTGTTAGGGAGCTGTGATCTGGCAACACAAATATTCACTATCACAATATTGCAGAAATTTAACAAATTTAACTTCCTGGTTCCTTACTTAGAATTTTAGAGCTGGAAAGGATTTGAGAAATCCTATTTGTTTACTTAGGGCTGCCCCAGAGAGCCTCAGCACATACTAGTGTTGCAGGCTACTGGTGACCTACATTTTGAACTCCCAAGGATCCTCCTGCCTCAGCCTCCTCAATGCTGGGATTACAGGTATGTGCCACCACCACTGGCTCCTTCCTCCTTATTTGAAAGGATGCAAACCAAGACTTTAAAAAGGAGACAAAGAAACTTGTCCAAGAGGCAGATCAGGGCTAGAAACCAAACTCTTGATAATCTAAAAATCTCTCACATCTTCTTAGATTAAGGATTAAATGCTAAACCTTTCTTCTTTGTGATTCTTGTCTAAAACATTTTTTTCATGATTTACTTTCCAAACTAGCCCATTGTAAACAATGACAATACCCTGATTTACACTGAAACTGAAACTCGAAGACTGATACCTACTCATGTATGGGAGGCCTTTAAAACATTGGGACTGAATTCACATCGGGCCACACAATGTGCCCTACGTTAACTGGACCCAGCTCGGTTGATCAAACACATTTCGAAGACAGCTGGGTGGAGTCGAGAGTGAAGATCTGAGGGACCACTCTGAGTTTTGGGCAGACAGAGCACATGGAAGGAGGCAGGAGTCGCTGGGCCCCCTGAGGTATCTCACATCCTGATAGCTGCTCAATAAAACATGCATTTTCTTCTTTTATTTTCTCCTTTCCTAAAATGTAAGAAACAACACGCGGTTTCCTCGGTTTTGTCGGAGGAATTGTTAAACCCGCCAGTGGCTCTTCCTTCGCCCTGGCAGGCTTTATCAAATTGACCTGTTTTCCTGCCAGGAGACTCTGCCCCACTCCACCCACCTGGTGCCTCCCTAGATTTCCCGAATGCCCGGAGCTTATTTTTTAACCTTCTCTTCCTTGAAAAGCACCACCTCACTGACCCAGAATGTGGGCTCCTCCCCTCTGGCCACCTTAACCATCCTGCTCTCTCCTGGGCTACTCGTCCTCCCCCTAAAAGACCTGGCAAGCCAGCAGCAATCGGGCCTTCCAAGTTCCCCAAAGCTCCTTTCCCACTTCTAACTCGCCGAAACGACTACCAGCAGGGCAGGGAGAGGAGGGGAAAGCATTTCTGTTGAGCCGAGGTCGGCTGGGTCTGGTGGGTCTGGCAGGATCTTGTTAAATACAACTGTTCCGGGGCTGACAGTCACTTCTGTAACTCAGGCCCTGGGTTAGGACGGGTCTGAAGTGCAAGGGGGCATCGCTAGCTTGGTCCTCCAGGGACAAGCACTGTAAATCCCGCTGCCAGCCTTGGCATCCCCGGCCCCAGGTTCTGGGAACCCCAACCTTGACCTGGAGACAACAAATACCACATCCAAACTAATAACCCCCTGCCAGGCTCAGGCGCCCACCCATCCTGAACACCCTTCCTCCCTGCCCGCCCCCCGCCCCCCGCCCCCCGCCCGGCGCCCGCTGCCCCGACCCGCAGCACCCCGCGCACCCTAGCCTGGCCAGGGCAGGAGTGGGGGGGTGGGCGGTAGGGGAAGCAGGGGGCGGAGTTCCGTCTCCGCTGATTGGCTCCGCGCGGATGGGCTGCGGCCGCGCCGGGCCAACCCGCGGCGTGTTGCTAGGTGCCGGGCCGAGAGGATAGGCGCGGGGGCGCGTCCGTCACGGGGCAGCCCCCGGCCCGGCCCGGGAGCGATGCCGAGTGGCGGCGGCGGCGGCGGCGGTGGCTGCGACTGTGGCTTTAAGAGCGCGCCGGGATCCCGCGAGCCAGCCGCGCCGTCCTTGGCTGCTGCGCGCCTCGCGGAGCCGAGCCCGGCGCTGGCCGCACGGGGCGCCTGCTACCGGGTGAGCGCGGCGGGGCGCGCGTGGGCGGCGGGCGCGGGCTGGGGGCCCCTGCCCGGCCCTGGCCCTGTGGTCCCCGCAGCCTGGCTCCCGCCACGGCGCGGCGCCCGGGCCCGCGGCGACGCCGGCGAGGTCCCGCGTGGGGTCCCCGCGGGCGGGCGGGGAGCGGGCGCCGGCCACGTGACCAGTTTGTTTACAAACAGCGCGGGGCTGACGCTGGCTGAGCTGGAGCCGGGGCGGCGCGGGCCCCGGGTTCGGGGCTGGGCACCGGAGCGAGAATCAGGCAAGTGTGGGGACGGGGCCCCGGGTCGCGGCCCCCCTCTCGGCGAAGCACCGCCGGTGTGGACTCCGTGGGTCGAGGTGGGGGCTCTGGACGTTTTCGGTCCCCTCGTGACGCTGCGTCTCCCTTGGCGATCCCGGGATCTGGGGCGCCGCCTGGGGTGGGGACCGGGCGCCCTCGAACTCCCGGGAGCGCCTCGCAGCCCCAGGCCCAGGGGCCGCAGCGAGGTCCTGCCTGGGGGTTGCGGGGGTCCCCGATCCCTGATCACTTCACCTTCACCACCTTGGCTACTGGCTCCTGGGTGCCCCCGCGGGTAGTGGTGGTGGGCCCCCCCATCCCGGGGCCCGGGGTGAGGGCACCTGTTCCTGGGGACCTCTTTGCAGGGCACTGCCACCTCTGACTCCACTCCGCGCTGCAATAGTTTGTTTTCCTTTGCCCAGTGTGCAGCCTTCCGCAGTCGCGCCTTGCAAACAGCACACGAAGCTGCTCCTGAGCCTGGCTGGGGTTTTTGCTTTTGGGGCTCTTTGTAGATTTGCTCTCCTGGCAGCCTTGGGCGAGGAGAAAGGGGCCGGCGAGCTGCGTTTTTCCCACCCTTCCTTTCCTCCCTTGTTCCTCTCATCAGTTCCAGCCAGATGGGGCTCCCAGTCGCAGAGCATTAGTCAAGAAGGGTAAGGATGTACCCCACTTGCAGAACGTGTAGAGGTGCAAGGAATCCAGGGGGTTGAGAGGCGAATCTCCTCTCTAGCTCTGTGGGGGGACGTGCTGTCACACGCCGCATGCTCTCCCATGGCCTTTCAGTTCTGGGCCTCGGGACCTGTGACAGTGAGATTGGATGCACCCTTCCCTGCCTTTCGTTTCACCCAGTCTCTACCCCAGGACCTCAGAGTGGGCCCAGCCTCAGCTCTGTTCCTCACTTCCTTAGCCCTTGAGGCTGAGTCTTGCCAAGGATGAGGAACATTTTCATTCTTCTCCCCTGTGATAAGAGTGGCTCCAAGTTCTCTTCTTCGGGAGCAGGCCCAGCCTGAGAAGAGCTGTGTAAACTTCCCTTTGGCATCTTTCTGGGTCCCCAGCTCCGTGAGGAGGGGTCTTGGGCGCATCCCCCTTCCTCAGGTGGCTTTGCCTTACCCATTTAGGATTCAGGGACAGCATTTCTCAGATCAGTCTTGATTATCTCTGCATGAGATAATCAAGCTTAGAGGTAGGGATGGAAAATAGAAAATAAACACTATGTACAAGAATACTGTTTTCCCTCTTCTCTCTAGGAACATGATTTTCAAACTTGGAGTGGGATCCGGCATAAGGAATACATTTTACTGCACTGTACCCAGGTCCACAACTGACATTAAGTTCCAGGAAACAGTAATTATTACCTATACTACTTGCAGTGTGCTCTACTTAATTTTTTTCTACTTTAAAATTATCAACAGCTAGTCATGACTCATTAATTTGATTTCCTAACCAAACAGGTCATGACCCAAGGTTAGAGAAACATTGGTTGGGGGTGGGGGACCCCAACTTTAAATATGCATAAAGATGTCCACCCTGGGTAGTGTTTAAAAATAGTTTGTAGGGCCACTCCAGAGTTGTTTATTTTCAGGTGGGGCACAGGAATTTGTATTTTAAATAAGTATCCATGAGGTTGTGATGCAGGTAGCTGATTAAAAACTGATCTATTGGGAGTTGGGGCAGTGAATCATGAGCATGAACTTGGATATGAAGTGCAGAAGTCAGGCGTGTGGCCCACCCTCTGCAATGCCAAGGTCGCTTGGCTGCTGACCACACTAAGCTTGGTTTTGAAAAGTCTAGGGCACAGGATAGTTTGTTTTCAATTGCCATGAAGCATTGGTGGTAAGAGACTGGCAGCCCTCCCTTCCTGCTCCACCCCAGCCGGGTCGAGGGCTGCTGCTCACTGTTCTGTGCGGCTGGATGTTTCTAGGTGCATGGGGGCTGGGGACAAGAGCCCTGCGGATGAGTTGCTGCTCTGGCCACAGATTGTGTGAGTTCTCGTTGTCACAGTGTTCATGGTTTTGAGGCAGCGGTTCTGTCATTGTTCCCCAGGGGATTAACCATTGGCCAGCAGAAGAAAGGGTTGATTTTGTTTAATATCTGGACTGTAGCCTGGGGAAAGGCAGGCCGATGGCTTTGTTTTTATTTGGGGGGCAGGGGTGTCTGTCTTGTCTACCATCAGATGTTAATGAAAGACACAAGTTCCCACATTTCCTTGCCTTCTTAGCTTTGGTTCTTGAACAGCCCAGCCCCTGTGCACAGGTGGGTTGTTAGTCATCCGATTTCTGATGCTGTGACCTCTGCCTTCCAGCATAAACATATACACACCTGATGCAGCCACATATTCCATTTTTTCCCATGTATTGTGTCCAAACATGTTGATAGAAGAAATTTCTTTGAATTAATCAAAGCTGGAATTTAGTTTTAAAAAGGACACAATTATCCAAATGCAAAACCAACTATGGTCCTTTGTGCCAAAGGTGTGCCTGCTATGGGAACATTCACTGTGGGATTGTTTAACTGTAATGATGTCCAACTTGGCCAACAGCTCATACTGAAAATGTTTAATATGAGCATATGGAAAGCCAGAAAGCCACAAAAGCACAGCATCTTAGGATAGGAAAAGCAGAGGGAAGAGATGCTCAGGTGAGATGCAAATGAAGGATCAGGATCAGTTCCCTTTGGAAATTAGCTCAGCATTTCCCTGGGGACCATCAGCCGAAGCCAGCAGTCTCAGACAAGCTCTGGAAAGTGAAGAGGCCATCGTTTTGGATGTTGGCCTAAACTGATGGAAAGTCAGCCAGGGCCTGCAGGGTAAATCTGTTTTGTTAGAGTTGACAGTTTTTGGTGTGTTATCCTTAACAAAAGGCAATGTACACTGGAGCTGGTCAAGGGTTGCACCTGCCTGGATTTCCCTGGGAGCTGTGGATATAGGTCTGGAAGGCTTAAAAGTAAGTCCAAGGATGCTGCTCTTCTCTTTCCAATTTCCCAGTGGTCTCTCCTTGCCCTTCAGGTGGGATCCAGCCCCTTTCTCTGGAAGGCTTGCACTTGCCTTCCTCACCCGGCTTCTCCATCCTCATCTCCTCGCAGTCTCCATTGGCCTGCCTGGCTTCCCTGTGCTGCCGCTACACTGGCCTCCCTGGAGTTTCTGGAACATGCTATGCTCGCTTGGTCACAGAGTTTTTCTATTGGTAGTCCTTCTTTCCACGATGCCCCTTTTGAATTTTTGTGACCGACTCCTCTCACTCCGGTCTAAAAGATAACTGCCTCCACTCCTAGCTCTGTTAGTCCCCTTAACTTTATTTTTTTAAAGCACTTGAATGCTATCTGAAACATATTGTTCAGTGGAATGGAGGGCTGAAAGCTTTTCTGACTTGCTCAGTGTTGACAGTAATTAGCCCCGAGTGGCACTGGGTAAAATTCCTGTTGGTTGAATGCATGAATGAATGAATGACCAAGGCAGCTGAAGTTTAGAATTTCTAGAATAGGAAATAATACTTTGTTTCTAAGGGAGGAAGGCGAAAAGAGAGTTGTTTTCTCTTTTTTGCTGGGTTAAGGTAATATTCTCTAATCTCAGCACTGTGGGAGGCTGAGGCAGAAGAATTACAAATTTGAGCCCAGCCTGGACAGTTTAGTGACTTAGTGAGACCCTGTCTCAAACTAAAAAATGGGAAGAAGGCTGGGGCTGTAGCTCAGTGTGAAACCGTGGGTTTAATGCTAGTCCAAAAAAAAAAATATTCTCAGAATTAATTTTTTTTGCAACTTCTGCTTTTCACAGTATTTTTCATCCCTTTATTTCGTGTATAGGTTGCCCAATTCTCCACAAGCTTTACTGTCATTTTGCTGTAATAAACAACACTCTGGTCTTCCACCGACCTCATCCTAGGCCTCTCTGGTCCCTTCTGGCAAACATTAGCATTTCTGTCAGGAATCACATCTCTACTACCAGGAGGCACTATGGCAGGGCCAAGTGGGAGCCTGGGCTTTGGGGTCAGAAAGGACTGAGTAATTAGCTTGGCGACCTTGGGCAAGCTAGAATCCTCTAAACCTTTGTTCCTTGTTTGTAGAATGGGACTAATAATAGTTTCTATCACACAGGATTTATGGGAGGATTAAGTGAGAGAATGTAGGGGAAACCAGGCACAGAGCCTTGGCACATAAGGAGCGCTTGTGGTAGCTATTAATAACGGCACCTAATAACGATAGCTGGATTCTCCTTGTTGGCTGGCAGGAATCGGTTCTGAATCCATTGATTTGAGAGTGGGCAGGTAGGGGCTATACTAAATCTTAAAGTAGTATAAGTTAAATGAAGACCAGATATGCCACCTAGGTCTATCAGAACTGCTGCCCAACTCTTAACAAACACCCATTTGGAAGAACTAATATTTGAAAGTTTTCAAAACACTACCCTGCCTGTTCCTCTTGGTCCTCTGGCCATTCTTGGTTTTATACGAAACTGGGTTAACTGAAAGCTACACACTTATGCCATATTTTAGCATCTCCAGAATTGTTTTTACTAACAAACTTTGGTGTCTGTTGTTTGCTTTCGTAGGAGGACACAGTCAGAAATAGCTTTTTTGTTTTCTTTTGTTTTGGTGCTGGGAATCATACTCAGGGCCTTGCACTTGCTAGGCAAGTGCTCTACCACTGAGCTAAATCCCCAGTCAGAAATAGCTTTATATACCTTGTTTCTACAGTTTTCCTTTTTCTTTCCCTTTTCTTTTTAATTTTTTGAGATAGGGTATCACTGTGTAGTCCAGGGTGGCTTTGAACTTGAACTTACTATATAGTCCAGGCTGGCCTCAAATGCATGGCAATCCTCTTGCCTCAGCCTCCTGACTGCTGAGATTGCAGGCATGTACGACCATGCACTGCATCTGCAGTTCTTATAAAGGTTTATATTGAAGACTTTAGCTCCCAGTCACTTACTGTTCATTTTAATAAGCTTATGGGAGCTGGGCATGGTGGTGTATGCTGTAATTCCAGCTGCTCGGGAGGCTGAGGCAGGATAGCAACCAGTCTGGGCAACTTAGTGAGACCCCGTCTCAAAAAGTAAAATAAAAAGAACTGGGAATGTAGCTCAGGACTGGAGTGCTTGTCTATCTTGTGCAAGGCCCTGGCTTCAGTCCCCAGCTGCTCAAATATAAAAAAGTCCATGGCAGAAATTCTTTCAGAACATAGTGCCCGGAAAAGCTTGTCTCTCCCCAGGAGCTGGTATGCTTTTTCTGTGTGGACAATCGGAAATTCATAACTGCTCGTATTTCTCTTTTTGCTTTGGTTTTCAGGAGGTACAAAGCCAAATTTGTGGTTTGATTTTTAGTAAGTGTACAGGGCCCTGCATCCTAATATTTTCCAGGGTTAAGCTGATACACTTTTTAATTTCTGTAATTTTTTTTTCTTTAACAGCCTTAATATTGGGCTAAATCCCTGGCCCATTTCTTATTTTTAAACAGGGTCCTGCTGTCACTGAATTGCCCAGTGTCTTAGTTACTTTTCTGAGACAAAATACCTGATGCCCAAAGTTAAAGGCAGAAAGGTTTACTTAGCTCACAGTTTTTAAAGGTTTCAGTCCACAGCTGGCTGGATCCAAGGCAGGGTGGCAGGGCAGACAGGCAGAAGGCAGCAAGGTAAGCAGGGGGGAGCAAAAAGGGGATAGGCAAGCCTCTTTCTGTCCCTTATATTTTATCCCGGCTACCTGGATTTACAGTAGGTAGCACTCTCACCCTTAATCCTAGCACTTTTAATTCTAGCCTCCTATCCTGGATCCCAGCAGAACTGTGCCGAACCAATTAGCGGACTAATTTTTTTTTTATATTTATTTACTTTTTTTCCAGTGGACTAATTTAGTAATCACACACTCTAGATCCAGCCACCTCTGAAAAAGCCCCACCTATGGAGGCATGAGGCTTTGGGGGGACACCTAGGCACAGACCGTAGCACCTGGGGTTTGTATGAATTTGCAGTCCTCCTGCCTCAGCCTTGCAGAGTGCTGGGATTGTGGTCATGTACCTTGCCTGCTTATTTTCTCTAATTTCAAGTGAATGAATGACTTGTAGTTTAGGTACAAGCTGCATATATGTTGGATTGAGCGTTAAAATCCATTTAAGTGTTTCATTTTAGAGATGTGAACATTGATTGAGGCTCAGACAGGCAAAAAAGACTTACAACACTCATCAGGGCAAAGGACAGACTCTACATCATCACTTTTGTTCCTGGGGTCGCTTGTGTTCCTGTCACCCAGATGGAGCAACCCCTGTGCTCCTGTCTCCTGAGACAGGACAGCTGTCCCGCCCCATAGTCTTGAGAATGTGGTGTGTCCAGAGTTGATGGCAGCGATCAGAAACTAGATTGCCAGCTCAGGATGAAGTTTGCTTTCCAGTGTCTGGAGTCCCCTGTCTCCATCTCTATAGTAAAAGGGGGCGTGGCATAGATGGTGGCTGGGTGCCCCTGGGGGCTCTAACAGGGTCTTCAGGGGATGAACAGTGACTGAGCATCCTTGTACCAAAGAAATTCTTTCCTGGTGTGTGTGTGTGTGTGTGTGTATGTGTGTGTGTGTGTATTCTGAGACAGGGTTTTGTCACATAGCCCAAGCTGGCCTCAAATTTGAAGTGATCATGCTGCCTTGACCTCCTAAATGCTGGGATTGCAGGTGTGTGCTACCACGCCCAGCTTTTTTTTTTTTTGTTTTAACCTGATTGAAATTTAGTTCTGGGAGGTATCGAGCTTCCTAAGGACCTGCCTTGTTTTCTGTTTGGGAGTATTGTACCTGGGGCAAGGGTATTTTGATTCCTGCTTTGAGCTAGAGAAGAGGAACCTCTTGGCCTAGGCTTGAAATTCAACCGTGGTTTTATTTTCCTGGATAATAAATAATCATTTGATAGCTAATAAAGCCTTTGGGAGATAAAGGTGGATTAAGATACAGATCCTGCCCTAAAAGCCTAGTCTCTAATCAGAGCGATACAAGCATTTGTATAAATACAAGAAGTGCAAGGTGGAAGGGAGGTGGAGTGTTTTGGGGATGGCCTATGAAGAATGCAGAAAGACTCCTGGGACGCTGTGTCCCCTGAAATGGGGAGAGAGGACCCTGGGAGGGTGCTTGGCTACCACTGCCGTGGTGTGTAAGTAGACAGTGACTCCAGTCCTGGTAGAACTCCTAAGGATGGAGAGCTGGAAACAGTCGCTAATTGATAGGGATTTAAAAAGTGTCCTCAAACAGGGATGGTGGCACACGCCTATAATCCCAGCACTTGGAAGACCAACCGGGGCCCCTGCAAGCCCGAGGCCAGCCTGGGCCTCATAGTGAGCTCAAGGCCACCCTGCCTCAAAAAGTCACAAAACAAAACAAAACAACAAAAACCGAACAAATAAACACACAACCCCCAAAACAAACAAACATGCAAAAAACTGTCTTTAGATAATCTCAAACCTGGCTGCTATAAGAATTCCTCTCCTAATCAAAGGCCTACAAAATCATAATTTTCAGAGTGGGGAATCTGTAATAAAAACAAACAGTAATGTTCTGTCTACCCTCACTATTTCCTGTTTGGTTTTTTTTTGGTTGGGGGGAGGTGCTGGGGATCGAACTCTGGGCCTTGCGCTTGCTAGGCAAGTGCTCTACCACTTAAGCTAAATCCTCAACTTTTTTTCTTTTCTCTTTCTCTTTCCTTGCAATATTTTTCTTTAAAAAAATTTTTTTTTTCAGTACTGGGGGTTAAACTCAGGGCCTTTTCACTAAATTACAGCCTCAGCCCTTTTTTTGTTTTTTGGGTTTTATTTATTTATTTATTTATTTATTTGAGATGGTTTTACTATGTAGTTCATGTGTCCTTGAACTCATTATGTAGCTCAGGCTGACTGCAAACTCACTGTGATCCTCCTGGCTTGGCCTCCCAAGTGCTGGGATTACAGGTATGTGTCACCACGCCCAGCCCCAGCCCCAGCCCCTGTTTTTATTTTGAGATGGGGTCTCTCTAAATTGTCTAGGCTGGGCTGGAATTTGTCATCTTGGTGCCTCAGTCACCCGGAGAGCTGTGATTACAGGTGTGTCTGGCCACACCCACCTCCCCTGCATTTTTTAAAGGCAGCCAACTCCACTCTGGAAACTGCAGAGGGGACCATCTGTGAATTGACTCACTGCCAAGTGGACCTTAAGGTTAAGAATTAATTCTCTTTCCATATTTGCTGTATCAATGGTATAAACATGAACTCTGTAAACCTAGATTAAATGGGGCTTTTTGTTTTGCTCGTGAGGCTGAGTTTGCTTTCTTTAGGATTTGAGAGAAAACATTATCTTATGCAGCTTTAGAGCTAATAATTCCATTAACAAGAACTGAAAAAAAACTAGCATTTTTTTTTTTTTGTCCCTAAACTATTGTCCTTCTTTCTCATTTCTGTAATGTAATGTAGAAGCCTTGAGTGCGATAGTGGTTTTCTTTTGGGGGGGTTTTGAGGCAGGGTCTCACTGTGTAGTTCAGGCTGGACTTGAACTCACTATGGAACCCAGGCTGGCTTGTACCTTCCAGTGACCTTCCTGCTTTAGCCTCCAGAGTACTGTGATTACAGGCATGTGCCATCCCACTGAGCATGACTTTCCCTTTCTGCTTAAAGCTCCGGAGGGCTCCAGGACCCAGGACAAACTTCCCCAGGCTCCCTCTCTGGCTGCTGGGTGGGAAGAGATTTGAATCTTGCTATGGCAGTAGTGTTTTCTAGTTGGGTGACCTTAGGCAAATTGTCTTCTCTTGCACCTGTTCCTCATCTACAAACTTTAGTTAGTGTAAAATTGTGTGGGTTTTTCGTTTTGTTTTGTTTTTTTGAGACAGGGGTCTTGCTAAAGTGTCCAGGCTGGTCTGGAGCTTGGTATTCTTCTACCTTGGTTTCTAGAGTAGCTGGGATTACAGGTGTGTTTCATCATGCCTACCTGATTATTTTTGTTTCAGTTTTGGTTTTTTATTTTTTAATTTTGAGGCAGGGTCTCGCTATGTAGCTGGCCTTGAAATAATTGTGTATCCCAGGCTGATCTTGAACTCACTGGGATCCTCCTGCCTCAGCCTCCCAGGTTCTGGGATTACAATTGTGCATCACAATGCCGGCTTTATTTTTTTATGGTTTGCTCTGAAGATTGAAATGCATATAGAATCCCACAGGTTTATTGCAGTTATTTCAGGGTCTACTTTCTCTCCTTCTTTCCTCTTCCATTTAGCCAAGGCTTTTTGAGCCTAGACTTCATGCCAGGCTTTGGATTGGGAATGAGGGATGATTAACCAGACTTGGTCTTTGATGGTCTTGATTGGAAGAATGGCTTCCAATCTAGTGGGAAGATGAACCTATAAACAACTAGCTTTATGGAGGTTTCAGATGAAAAAGTATATTATACTTGGTAAAGTGCATGTTTCCCCTCAACATTACAGGCTTGAGAGGAAAAAGGCTTTAATTCTTCTTTTTTGCGGGGGGAGGGTGCTGGGGATCGAACTCAGGGCCTTTCGCTTGCAAGGCACACGCTAACCACTGAGCAAAATCTCCAGCCCTGTTTTTTTGTTTTTTTTTGTTTTTTTGTTTTTTTTTTTTGAGACAGGGTCTTGCTATGTAAATTCACGCTGGCTTTGAACTCATGGCAGTCATCCTGCATGATCCTCCCAAGTGCTAGGATTATAGGCGTGTACCACCACACCCAGCGACAGTTTAATAATTTCTAAAACAAAAATACATCCATCTTTGGGATGGTGATGACTGGGTATTTGACATACAGGCATCCTTTTGGACGTGCCTCTTCCCATTTTTACTATTCAGTTTTAAGAAGTTTCAGTTTCCAGATTCCAACTGTGGAAAGGCAGGGAGCCCAGCACAGATGTCAGAGCCTGGGAGTTTGGGTTCATTTGAGCTGGGAGATGAATGCGAGAAAGCCAAGGGCATGCGGGCAGCTGAGCAGCAGAATCGGATTGGCAGGCTTGGGGCTGGTGGTTTGAGGTTCATTGGGGCCTCAGCTGTGCCCTCGGGGACCAGCAGTTAAAGAGAAATCAAGGTCACACAGTGCCAAGAGTCGAGAAGACATTCAGGTCTTCCACAGATACTTAAGTTTGGGATACATATACAGTTAAATAATGATCTGAGTAAAAGTGAAAATGTAACTGTTGGTAGCGGTGTGTGGATCAGGGGCCTGATTTAGGGGGGATTGGGGTGGTCAAGGAGGGCTTGCTGGTGAGATCTCTTCTGAAGATAGGCCTGACCTCTCATTCTCCAAGTCTTCATTTTCTTCATCTTCCCAGTAGTTATTTTTCATCTTAATTCAAGCATTACCCCTGTTTGGGGGCAGAGAAATGGATCAGATCTCTTTGGGTCACAGATCATGGGAAAAATCGTCTTTGCTGTTTTCACAGGGATTCTCACCTCTGAGTGTGGTCACCTCTGAGTGTGGTTGGATACCACAGGCAGCCCCGAGGGGGAGGAGGTGGGTGTCCCTGGGACAGCAGAGGCACAGGTGGGTGTGGCTCTCTCCCAGGGGCTCCGAGGCAGGGCTGAGGGGGAGGCCCTGCCTTCCTTTTCTGAGTCAGTCACAGCCATCCAGGTAGGGTCAGTTGGAAGGATGTCCCAGGGGGACACTCAACTGAAGGGCGAGTGGAGGCGGAATCAAAAGCGCATCTGCTCTCAGGCGTCCTACAGTTACAACTGGCAACCGCGCTAATACTGAGTCTCAGTGATACCAGATTTAGTGAGATGGCGTCAAGAATTTATGGCTGTTACTGGTGCATCCCGTGTAATGCCCAGATTTAGATTTTTTTTTTTTTTTTTTTGGTGGTCCCAGGGATCGAACTCAGGGCCTTGTGCTTACAAGGCAAGCACTCTAATCACTGAGCTAAATCCCCAGCCCCTTTTGTTTGGTTTTTTGAGACAGGGTTTTGGTCTGTAGTTCAGGCTGGCTTTGAACTCATTATGTATTCCAGGCCAGCTCCAAACTTGCTGTGATCCATCCTCCTGCCTCACTCTAATCACTGAGCTAAATCCCCAGCCCCTTTTGTTTGGTTTTTTGAGACAGGGTTTTGGTCTGTAGTTCAGGCTGGCTTTGAACTCATTATGTATTCCAGGCCGGCTCCAAACTTGCTGTGATCCATCCTCCTGCCTCAGCCTCCCAAATGCTGGAATTACAGGCACCGCCATGCCTGGCAGTTAACATCTGATTTGAGGTTGGTGTTAAGGGTCTCACAGGCATTTATTAGGCACATGAGATGGGTTGAGACATTGCAGGCTGCTGAGAGAATTTGAACAGAAGCCCAGGGTGGAGACTGACTGGTGTGCTGGGGACAGGTTTGCAGCAGAGCAGGTAGTGATGTGATGAGAGCTGGGCTCCGCTCTTGACTGGTTGGACTGTGTCCTGGAGGCTGCTAGGAAGCCCCGGGAGGCTTTGAAATACAAGAGGGATGATCAGATTGTGTTTTATAAATAGAACCCTAGAATGGCTGCAGAGGTGAGAGCTGAGTCAGGGCCTAGTTTGGTTAGGAGTGACTCGGGACCTTGGGGACCCAGGATGGAACTTGCAGTGGGGGTGGGTTAAAAAGCAGAACCAGCCGACGTGGTGGCGCACCCTGTAATCTTAGCATCTGGAAGGCTGAGGCAGGAGGATCTCTGTAAGTTCGAGGCCAGCCTGGGCAACACGGGAGGTGGGAAGAAGAAACAACTGTCTCAGGGCCAAAAGAAATGCCATATAGAAGGGAGAGAGGAATGGGTGTTTCCAGCTTGGGCAGCTGGACCTTCATGAAGAAGGAACAGAACTGTGATAAAGGTGATGAGAGGAAGAGAAAAGCTGATGCCGGTTTGTGTCTTTTTTATTTTATTTTTTTAATACTACTGGAAGTTTTTCTCCACCAGTGCTGGGAGTCCGACCAGGGCCTCATGCACGCTAGGCGGCGCTCTGCCTGGGAGCTACCTCCTCCATGCACACCGGAGGGGGCCTGAGGTGCCTTCCTGGGGGCTCACACAGCAGGTTTGAGTGGCTGCAGAGCGGGCACATGCAGGGGCGCAGGCAGGCGAGGCCCAAGGTTGGAGTCATCTCTGAGGCGGAGGATGGAGGCTGAGGCCCCCAGAGGTGGCAGAACTGGGAGACGCGGGGTGAGGACCGTCAGGTTTCAGACGCCGCCCTGAGCGAGGCCAGAGATATTAGCGTGGAGTGTTAGTGTTTGGTGCTGGCGTGACAGAGGCTGCCTGTATTCCTGATTATAACAGATGACGCTCAGGAGGCCTTGCCAGCAGGCACTGTGGCACTCCTGTTCCTCCGAATCTGCACTGTCACTGGGTCCAGCAAGACCAGGAGAAGCCCCTGCTCTTGGCCTGCCGTGGCTTCGCTCCCAGCTGTAGACTCCCTCTTCCCTAAGCACACTTGAGTGTTTGCCACATTGTCTGTTTTCATGGAGAAAGCTCCAAGGAACAGTTGCACAGGATGCTTACATGGTAGGAACTCTTGGGCTATCCTGGGGCTCTTTTTTTTTTCTTTTTTTGGATAGGGTCTTGCTATGTAGTTCAGGCTGACCTTGAACTCACTAGCCCATGTTGGCCTCAAACTTGCAACGATCCTCCTGCCTCTGTCTCCCAAGTGATGGGATTACAGGCATGCACCATGACACCCAGCATGTTCTGGGCTCTCAAGTACTAGATTGTTTGTTGTCTCCTCTGCGGCCTCCCACAGGAAAATTTCTCTTAAAATCTGCATCCTGAATGACCAAGGTGCTTTTATTTTACAGGGAATATAAACCTTGTAAGTTTTATTTTCTCTTTTGCCCTGATTACTAGGAGCTCAAAGCCAAATTCACAGTTGAACTTCAGTAATTATTTAGCAGTGTGACAGCATACATTTCTATGTCCAAATTCTCTCTCCACTTGTTCCTAATTGTAGTATCTACCCAATTTCTTAGTCTGTTGTAAAAGTTACTGTATTGTATATTTGTTCTCATAAGTCAACCTAAATCCTTTTTGGAGCTTGGATTTGTGTAGGGAAGAAAAAGTTCATGAACTTTAGCCAAGTGTCTTTAGTAACCCATCTTGAGACAGACACTTTGGGACCTTCACAGTGTTTTTCATTGACATTGTCAACACCGCTTGTAGTAAAAATCTGATCTACCTGATATCCAGCCAGCAACAGCTACTTCTGATGGCTAGTAAGTAACATATAAGTTGCAGGATGTTCAGAGGCTCTTCCCTACCTGGGTGTTGTAACAGATGTGAGGCTCACGTGGAGGCCCCCCAGGGAAAGGGCTGAATTAGGGGCCATGTGTAAAACACATTGCTCTGCTAACAGGTTGCAAAGGCACCCTCCTTTCAGCAGCCGTCCCGGAGTGCCCTGTGTCAGGCTGGTGTATTCTGTGACCTTGCTGAAATCAAGGTCTTAACAAAGTGAAGGTTGGTAGATGAATCGTAGCTCTGGGGCGGGATTCAGCTGACAGCCATCATTACAACATGGAATGAGGACTTGAAAAGAGCTGAAGGGACCTGAGAGCTCATGTCGGATTATGGTCTGACAGATAAGCCCCTTGAAATCAAGGCTGGACCCTGTAGTGGGCTGAGATGAGTGGCTGATTTTGTGTTTTGAAGGAGAGCCTTCTTGGCTCCATCTGGCCTGGCTTTTATTGTCAGCTGGATGGATTTGAAGTACCACCTGGGTCCAGTGCTATAAAACAGGTATCTATGAAATGCTGATATTGATTTTTCCTTTGTGTCTTACATATCAGCTCATGACAGTTTTAATAAGGGTTTTTCAGTGAAGTTTTCAACAGTGGCCCCATCCTGATATTAGCAGAGTCAGTGCAGACTGGAGAGGAGACTTTCCCAAGGCACTAAGTGATGGAGTGTCTGTCTGGATTGACAGCAGTAATATCAGGTCCCCAGCTAAGCCACTTAAACCAGAACGTCCCTTTAAGTGGATTGATTTTAGGCCTTCACCTCCTGACCACCGGGAATCGATCGATTGCCCTGAGCCCAGGACACTGTTCCCTTTGGTCTTGTGAATCGGAAACAACCCTGTTCCCCTTCCGCCTTGCTGGTAAGGATGCAGATAGCTAATCAAGGCAGTTGGCTGTTCACCATGTGCTGGGTGCTGTGTTCGTAGCCCTCCTTGCCATTGTGGTGATTGATTCTTAGGTCTCCTCCAAGAGGCAGGCACTATTGCTGCCTTTCAGTTTGCCCAGCATCGTGCAGCTAGTGAGACGCACCCAGACTGCACCCAGGATCCCGCACTCTTTAGCACCAACCACGTTACTGCCTACTTCTCCCACCTGCAGGCCAGGGCTTGGTACTGCCTGGGCGGGCTTCAGGATTCTGGTGAGATTAGGCTGGGTAGGGAGGACAACTTTACTGTAACAAAGTTTTCCATAGTGTGTCTCTCCCCCGACTCCTTACTAGTGGTCAAAACCAGGACCTTCATATTGAGCCAGATCCTCAGCTCCTTCTGAATTCTGGGACAGGGTCAGTCTGGGTAAGTTCCCTGGTGGGCTCAGACTTTCGATCCTGCTGCCTTAGCCTACTAGAGTGCTGGGGTTACAGGCGTGCACTCCTGCACCCTGTTTTGCCCTTTCCTGTCTCCCAGTCCCAGAGCGGCTCACCTGCTCCCTTTCCGTCTGCACTGCCATTTATCTAGGCTTCTCTCATTCCTCACAGATACTTAAACAGGACATGGGTGCTCAGTCATGGTCCTGCTCTCTACTCTTTAAAGTCCTTTTAAGGCTTTCTAAGAAAACCTAGACCCAATAATGTAAAGAACAGCCCTGGACGCCGATGACAGGGCTTTGGTTAACATCCAGGATTTGAAAGGTCATCTGTAGTCTGAGAGAATCATGGTTTCCTGGTGTCTCAGCAAGGGACATGAGTGGAAGTTGTGAGGGAGCTTTAGATCAGATGGGACCTGGGGACCCGGTGACCAGCCTCCTTCCTCGTTCCCTGGAGGGGGAAGGGAGGGGCCTGTGTCGTGTGTGCCGGCTTGCAGGGAGGTGGACCACTCCAGTCGGCCAGTGAGAAGCAGAGGTAGTTCAGGCCGGTGATGGCATTTAGCCTCTGCCGTGTCCCTTCTGCTGATTTCAGGAGTACAGAAAGGACTTGGTGCGATCCCTGTCCTCATATAGAGGACAGTGGTGGGAAAGGAGTTCCTGTGTCGATAGGCTGAAGATAGAGGTAAACGCAGGAGGGGCCGCCCAGCCCAGTGCTGAGATGGGAGGGTTGTGTCTGACAAGGGGAGCAGCACCCCCAGACCCGCGCAGGTGTGACCGTAGAGGCCTTATGTTGGGGGAAGTGCAGAGTTCAAGTTGCCAAATCCTAAGTACCTGAAAGAGTTCTGACACACAGGAGCCTTCAGCGTCCATGCTGTAAATGAATGTGCGGTATGAGGCCCAGATCATGAGTGGGGGCTAAAGCCTGTGTGGATGGAGGGGTCATACACACCTGGACTTTATCGTGCGCTTTCTACATGCCGGGCAGCCACACTGAGTGCGTCATCTGTGTGAACTTAGTTCATCCTCCTTCACGAGAGCCTTTCACGGTAGATATTATTGACTGTAGGTGCAGGAAAGTTAAATAGTTTGTCCAAGGTCTTACACAGCTTGTAAATGATGGAGCTGAGATTTGAAACTGCTTCCGGGTTTTTTTTTGTTTTTTTTTTTAACGTTTATTTTTTCTTGGTACTGGAGATCGAGCCCAGTGGCACTCCATCACTGAGCTACATCCCAGACCTGATTTATTTATTTATTTATTTTTTGAGATAGTGTCTTTCTAAGGTACTGAGTTGCCCAGGCTGGACTTGAATTGGCGATCCTCCTGCCTCAGCCTCCCAGAGTGTGTGGATTTCAGGTGTGTTCCACTATGTCTGGCTTAAAACCTGCTTTTTAAATAGACAACAGTGACTGAAAAGCAGATGGTGGATTAGAGGGAGAAAGCTCAGGACTCTTCTAGGGCTTCTAAGTCAGCATAGCCACAAAGGAAGCCACCTTGAATCAGGACCTCAATACCAGTGTGCTCTGTGGCTCCTCCAGGGTTGTCCCTCCTGTGGCATCTTGAGCAGGGATTTCTAGGTCTGGAGAGATGTCCCAGTGGTACCCTCTTGGAGGGTAAAGTGTCCCCATGGAAAGAGCAGACCACCCGTTCCCCTGGGATGAATCTCTCTGCCCTCAAGCATCAGCTTCAGCTTGAATAGGAAAAAGAAATAAGATGTTCTTAAAGCACTTTAAACTCCTTGAACTCTCTGGCCCTCTTTTTGTTTTGTAAGTAGTAGCATCTGTTTTATTTTTCACCAGCCACTAAAAATAATAGCTATAATTATTTGTGTGTGTTGTGTGCCAGCACTCTATAAGCACTTAGGTCATCTTGGATTTTTTCTTTTTCTTTTCTTTTTTGTTGTTTTTTTTTTTTTTTTTTGAATTGTTGTCTCAGGCTGAACCAGGGCGCTCAGGCTGGCCTTGAGCTTGCAATCCTTCTGCCTTAGCCTCCAGAGTAGCTGGGATTACAGCCGCACGTCACCACACCCGGTTAGGTCATCTCATTTAATACTTAGCACCCTGTGTAGGTTGATGTTATTTGTTATTATTAGAGGTAGGGAAGCTGAGGGACAGAGTGGTTGGATAACTTGCCAAAAGTCAACCAGCTAGGACGGCGCAGAACTGGTGTGTGACATTCCAGAGCCCACTTCTATTCCTGTCTTTGCCTACTGACCACCAAAACACCCCAAGAAAACAGGAACACAGAGACAGGTGTTGGTAGATGGTCCTGTCCAGGTCTGGAGGAGTTGCTTCCTGTAGCAAGTTCTACCTGCATGGTCAGTTTCTCTGTGTGTGTGTGTGTGTGTGTGTGTGTGTGTCCCTCTGTCCGTCCAGCCTGCATCCACTTCACTCTACATTCTTTATGGTGTAATTAAAGAATGTGGACCTGCTTCCCATCCCTCCTAGTGACACTCAGAAGTTTGGGGCTTGAGTTCCAGCTGTTGCTGTGACTTGTGGTGGAAGAGGCCCGCCTGTCAGGTGGGCCATCCGGGGATGGCATGGGCTTCCTGTGTGTTTGACTCTTGAAGTGGAGTATCTGAAGTCTTTGTTTTTATTCATAATATTTCACATCTTTTCTTTCCATGCTGGACAGCATGAGCCAGCTGGGGGTGATAGCAAATCTTCCTTTAATTTCCACTGTGATGGATTATTAATTCTCTTAAAATACTGTTTAATTTATACATGTGCCCTGAGGCTTTTAAATATAGAGAGCATTTGATTATTATTGAAAGTCGACTTGGACTCCACAAAATAGTCAGTGAGTTGGACTCATGAAACCATTAACAGGGACCAAAGTCGAAAAATTAAAGGTTGGTGAGGTCTGCAGCCCTAGACCTGATTCCCTCTTTTGTAGAAAATCTAGACCTATTTTATTTTCCACTCTGAGAATCAGCTTTTAAAATTTTCCATTAAAAGGGAAGAAGAAGACAGCACTAGGTGATTACTTCTCAGGCTCTCAGCCAGCTTGCTTTCCCTTCTGTCCCCTTCATCCTTCTCATTCCTTCCAGCTTGTCCTGGACCCATTGCCCAAGATATATTTTCAGGAAGTTCCTTTTTCTTTGCTTTCTTAGGGAAGGAGTCACCTATTTAGAATGCCTGCGAATTCACATTAATGGACGAGAGGGCCAGAGTGAGTCCTTCGCAGCCAAAGCTGATGCCTTGGTCTCAGCTTTCCGGAGTTTGTTAGCACCAGACAGCCTGGGCCGTGGCTCACGAGGTGGAGTTTTCTCTTGTCTTTTTATGTTCAGAGCCATGGTAAGGAACATGTGTGTGTGTGTGTGCACAGGTGTGTGTTTGTGACACACTTACATTTAATACAGACTGTAAATGCTTATTCTGCGGAAGGTAACTGAGTAAGTTTGGGGGTTTGAATTTGAAGCTGAGAATAACCAGAAACCTGCCTGGGAACTTTTTTTTGGTTTCTTACAGAAGTGAGAAAAGAAATAATTGTACTCCAGGGAAATGCATAATTTAGAAGCTGTCTGCATGCATAGGAAAACAGACTGTGTAGCTGCTCTGTAAACGCAAGAGGCAGCCAGGGTCATCGTTTCCCTTCGTTCCCTGGGTGTCTGTGTAAGAAGATGGTCCTGCGCTGCTCTCACTCCCTGCGGGGCAGCCCCGGCCTTCAGAAGTTTTTGGCCCAGGGAGCCTCCTGCTCGTCTCTCCCTGCCTCTCTTCCCCAACTCGCCAGCCCTGGCCTTCCTGGTGTAGGAACAGGAGTGTGGAAAGTTGGGGTGCCTGGCTCTTTCTACCACCTGTAGCCTTGCGGCACCCATAAGCTTTTGTCACCACGGGCGTTGTCCATTCACCTTACCCCCTATCCAGAGGATGTTCGGGATGTGACGAGGGGCGCAGGTCCGAGGGTTCACGTATCTTCCTTCCCCGTGTCCTGCTCACTATGAGGTGAAGCTGAGGGAGGGAGTCAGTCATTTCTCCCCTCTGTGTCCTTCATGCATTTCTGTAATGTTCAGTTTTTAACCTGATTTCACATCTTTAGAGGTTGTGGGGAAAGACCAAGCAGGGATGACTTTATACCCCTGTAGTCTGAATCCCTGCAGCCCCTCACATGATTAGTCACCTTTGATATGGAGCCTGTTTGGTTCAGGGCTACAGAAGGGATGTAGTCTCCTGACTGGGCGAGGCCCAGTGGCCGCTGCTGTCTTTGAGCCCAGGGCCTCGCCCAGTCAGGAGACTACCACAAGAAGGTACCCAGAGTCCCAGGAGTATGATGGCTACAGGGCCTTTTGGTATGGGAAGGGTGCCAGGAGGAGGGCAGCTTTTCTTTCATAAATCTCTTGAATTGATACGGGGTTTTCTTGTTTTTGTTTTTTGTTTGTTTGTTTGTTTTGAGACAGGATCTTGCTCAGGCTCATCCTGAATTCACTACATAGTCCAGGCTGGCTTTGAACTTGCTGCAGTCCTCCTCCCTCAGCCTCCTGGGTGCTGGATCACGTTCGTGTGCCAACACAACGGCGTGCTGAATTGATGGGGTTTTAATTGAAGTCTTTAGCCCTGAGGGGTTTTGTTGGTTTTATTTGTTTTTTCAGTACGGAGACTTGAACCCAGGACTCGTACATGCTAGGCAAGTGCTCTCTACCACTGAGCCACACTGCCCACCCCAAGCAGCTTCCCTTTGGAAGAGCCGGTTTCAGTGAGGCTTAGAGAAGGAAGACTGTAGTTTGCAGGCTTTCTCTTAAATGAACAGATGGATGGATCCCAGACATAATGCAGCAAGGAAGATCTGATTTTGTTTTTCTTCCTCCCCCGTCTCTCTAAATAATTTTATCTTCAAAGCATGACGCGGGTGTTAATTAACACTCAGGGCTCTCCTGGGAGGTAGGCAAGTGGGAACACCATCCCCATTAGTGGAGTCCAGGGACTAGGCAGGTGCCAGGGCCCCAGCAAGGTGTGCCACCAAGAAGCAGAGCACGTCTGCAGCCTTGGGCCCTGGCCCCAGACCTTTCCTTGGATGTTCCTCGCTCACGTGGCTACTCCGGGAGTCCCCCTGCTTTGTCATTGTCCAGGGTCCCAACAGAGTAAGAGAGCTGAGGAGGCACTACATGTGTTTGGTGTTGTGGGATGAGTATGGGAAATCTGAGGGTCGGGAGGAAATTCTGGGAAGGTCCACTGTCCTTGTGATTTTCAGTTGTAGGAGGCTGAGTATACTATCGATTTCATTCATTTAGGGACTTTTTAAAGAAAAGTGCTGGGTGGGCATTTGTTTTTTGTTTTTGTTTTTGTTTTTGTTTTGGCGTTAGTTTTTGAGCAAGGTATTGCAAAGCCCTTGGAGGCCCTGCCAGTTGAGAAATTGTTCCTGTGTGTCCTGGGCTCAGTCCCTAGGCAAGGCTGGTGAGGGGTTTGCTGCCTGTACAGGCAGAGGGTGGCTCCAAGAGCTGGGGCTCTCCCAGCATCCAGGAATGGATGGGAATCCGTCTTTGGCTGTTGAATGCAGCGAAGAGCTGGAGGCTGAGCTGCTCTTCCAACAGCTGGGTGTGTGCGGGTGTCCTGAGAGGCCCTCTTCCTGGGGCTGTTCATGGCCCTCTTCAGCCCTGGCCTTCGCCTGGGGACGGTGATATTGGTTTGCTAGGAATCTGGGTAGTTACCGAAAGCACTGAGCTGGTGCTGAATGTCCAACTCCAGAAAAGCAGCAAGGCTGGAGAGATTTCCTTTTCATCGACTGGGGAGCTTGGGCACAGTACAAGAAACAGACAAAAGGGGATCATTTTATCCTGCCAGTGTTGCCGTCTCTGGGAGACACTTGGACTCTGCTTGTTTTAGAGGAAGATTTGCTCCGCCCGCTAATGCTGTTTCCCTCTCCTTGGCACCGCAGGCTGCTGAGAACCAGCCCTAGACCTTTGCTTGAGGGTCCTTGCTCTGAAGACGTCACCAGTGTGTGGAGCCTGCCCCACACCACCCCCTGCCAAACCACGGCCTTTACCTGTGTCTTCCGGTGTTTCCCGTGCGACCCGTCCTGTGGGAGTGCCTCGTGGGCAGCCCCAGAGTTCACCCCACGCTCAGCAGCTCCAATGGTGAAGATGACAAGATCCAAGACTTTTCAGGCATACCTGCCCTCCTGCCACCGGACCTACAGCTGCATTCACTGCAGGGCTCACCTGGCCAACCATGATGAACTGATTTCCAAGGTACACGCTCCCCACAGACCTTTCCCGTCTACCCCCAGGGTGGGCACTCACGGCTGCTGAGGTCACGGAGGTTCACAAGCTCTGCTGAGAAACCAGGATGTTTGTCCCCCACCTTGCATAGGGGGACGCGTGCCCCTCTCACCTGAGACACGACTCTGAGTTGTAGGGACAGGGTAGTTGTTTAATTTGTTCTTGGAAATGAGAGGTTATCCTTGTTGGAAGCTTTGGGGGCTGGCAGCTTGCAGTCCAGGGAAAGGAGCGGCTGAGGAATGATTGGAGCCTTAGGCTCAGCTTTCTTGGTTTAGATTGGCAGATGAACTCTGTGAAGAGGGCTTTCTTCCAATGAATTTGAAGAGCGCTGGGGAGGAGGGGGCTTGTAGAGGGTTTGTTGCTGTTTTTGTTCTGCAGTCTGAGGATTGAACCCCCCGGCCTGCTGCATGCTAGGTAAGGGCTCTGTCCTTGAGCTACATGCCTAGCCCTGTTTAGAGGGATTATTAGCTAAAACCAGAGGGCCCCTGGCAAGCCCCAGGGGGAGTTGTGAGGCTGAAGCATGACCAAAATGAGTGGCCTTTGGGGAAGAACAAAAATGGCCTGTTGAGGAACTGACCCACTAGCCCGCAGAGACCTTTAGGGCTTTTCCATGAGGTAATATGCAGTGACATTTGGTCATCATCAGAAGAACAGAGCCCTATTTCTTCCCTTAAGAGCCTCAGCAACTGCTTGTAAAATTGTGGGGCTGGGGGTTACTAAGAAATAAACAAACCCAACATTTCAGTTGTGCAATCCAGGAACTGGATACTCAGGCCTCATTCTCAGGGGAGCTTCCTCCCTCCTGGCCCCAGATTCCCAGGGGAGGAGAAACTGGTTTTACTAGACTACATGACAAAGAGTAAAAGATCCTGGGAGACTTCCCTCAAACAGCATCTTTCGTGCCATTAAAGGAAAAACAAACTTTTGTGCAGACCCAGACTAAGTTTAAAAAAAAAGAAAAAAAAAAAAAAGAAAAAAGTATTCCTGACCTATTTATAAAAAGTGCTGGAGAAGGTGCTTTGCTTTGCCTCTGGGTTGGAAGCCTCTGCCAGAGAGGGAGGGCTCTAGTCACCAGGTGTAGAACCTTCCTGTCCAGCTGGCCATTTTGACATAGGAAGTCTGTGGTCATCGGGGGTTTCAAACCAAACCCGAGGACTGGATCCCTTGTTCTAGGCCTGCTCCAGGGTGCAGAGTTCCAAGCTGTCTGGAGCCCTCAAATTCCTGGCTGGACTTTCACTCTGCCCCACTTTCTCTTCTCTGAGCTTTTGAAAATTATTCTCCTTTATGCTATTTCTGTTTCAGCCAGCCCAGCTCCTTTATCATCTTGTCTTAGATTCCTGTTGAATTTAGGGGGAGCCTCTTGTCTGGGAATTTGGATATGGGAGGCTATGTCAGTTCTCCAGGCATTGGAAGTAGGCCTGCACACCTGGAGGGGAATTGTGAGTTTGCTTTTCTTTTTGGTTGGAGGTCTCCAAAGAAAGTGTTTGCCCATATGAAGTGGGGAGGCCATCTTTTTAACAAAAGGAAGATGTGCTGTGTACCATAAGAAATCAAGATGCCAATAAAGTGTATTTCAGCACCTTCTGTATACGACAAACTGCTGCTTGACCAAAAAATGCTCACTTAACTCTCATAAGAAATCTTTGGTAGGAGGTTAGTCACATTTTATATTGATGGAGAAGCTGAGACTCATAAAAAGTTGTCTAGAATCTCAATTTAGCAAAGAGAATTTTTACTTGGAGCAGGCATTCAGGGAGGATTTCTGGAAGAGGTGGTTATTCAAGCCGGGCCTTGTGAGAGGAATAGAAGTTGAGCATGTAGAGATGGTATTGGCCTTCCAAGCTCTTCATAGCAGCTCTTCATAGCTGCAGGGCCTTTGACAAGCTTGCAGACCCTAGCATCTGAGCTGGGTTTCCTGCTGCTTCCTGGCTTTGTTTCAGCCACTTGGAACCAAGTGAATATCCAGGTAAGGGCATCTCAGGCCTCTGGGCCTCTGCTAACAGTGGCCCTCTGTGACCCCTCTCATGAGCTCCCCCACAGCCTTGGGCCATGTCTGCAGATCAGAACTGGACCATGGCAAGAGCTCAGAAAATGGACATATGTGGACAGAGGGAGCTGAAGCCTGGGAGAAGACAAGCAGTGAAGGAGAAGACAAGCAATGAGCGAAAAAACAAGAAGTGAGCAAAAGTGCAAGGCCCTAAGTTCAATCCCCTGCACCAAAAAAAAAAAAAAAAAAAAAAAAGAAGTGAGCAAAAAAGACTTCGTTGGCCTCATTCTCCTCCCTGCCCCTGTTGGTGCAGAAAGGCCCATTCACGAGTCTGGGCCAAAGTCAGCACAAGGCTTCGGTTTCGTTGGCTGCAGCCGGTGCACAGATGGGGTGCGTTAGAGCTTGATGATTTAAGGAGCCGGGTGAAACGCCCGACTGTGGAGAGAGAGTGAGGGAGCTGTGGCGAGGGTTGTACAAAGATTCCTTTATTTGGCTCCACAGCCGCCCCCGGCATTAAATAATCTATAGATTCTTCTGCAGGTCCGCTTAATGGAAAGATCATCACCCCAGCCCCCTCCTTGGAAAATGGGCCTTTCTTTTCTTTTTTTTCCTTTTTTCCATTTAAGAAAGTTCAAGGAGAGAATGTCCCTCCTGTTCTCCCTTCTTGACTTAATCTCCTTTGGTTTCAGAATCTGCCCAGTGGGAGTAGGAGCTGGGAAGCAGATAGGGAGTTGGCACAGCAGTGCAGTTAAAAGACACTTTGTAACCTGTAACAGGGCCTTTGGTCTGAAAGTTTGACATTTGTTTGGGGGAAAAAAAAATAGAGACCAAAAAAATCCTGTCTGCCTTCATGATGGAGAAGAGGACACAAGGGCCCGGAGAACTCACGCCCTAGTGTGTGGCCCTCAGAGGATGGGGAGGTGCCCCTGGACTTCAGGCTCCCTTCCCGGCAGTGTGGCAGAGCCTGCGTGGAAATGCGCTGAAGAGTACGAAACAGTCAAGGTCTGTATTTGCAGGATGGTGGAAAGAATCCTGAACTAGGCTTTCTCCCTTCCCAGCTGGCTTCCCGTTCCTAGAGGCCTCATTGCCTGTGGTCAGCTCTCCACCTCTCAGTCTGTTTCTCACTCCTCAAGTGGGCAAAATAATACTGGCTGTGTTTAATGGTGTCCTAGTCCATTAAGGCTGCTCTAGCTAATGTGCCATAAACAACAGACATTTAGTTCTCACGGTTCTGCAGGCTGGAAGCTGGAGACGAAGGTGTTGGCAGATTCAGTGTCTGGCGAGGGGTCACCTTCTGGCTCACAGATGGATTCTTCTCGCTGTGGACTCACATGGTAGAGGGAGACCTCTTTATAAGGACACTAATCCTACTATGAGGGCTTTCCTTCCTGACCTTGTAACTTCCCCCGTCCAATACCATTATCTTGGAAATTGGGATTTTTTAGTTTAGTTTGGTTTTGGTTTTGGTTTTTTTGAAGCGGTCTCACTATGTAGCCCCAGCTGGCCTTGAACTTGAGCAGTCCTTCTCCCCAGCCTCCCTGGTGCTGGGATTACAGGCATGTGCTGCCATGCCTGCCTGGAAGTTGGGATTACAACATGGATTTTGGGGGAACACACCTTCAGAACATAGCAAATGGCTAGCACCTCGCCTGCACTTCCTCTGTGTCATCCGTGTCACAGTCCCATGCGGCAGGCATGCCTCACTGGGATAGGGAGCAGGTTTACCTCACTGAGTTGTTGTAACGCTTGGGTGAGATCATGGATGTGTGGGTGGTTTGCAAATTAAAAGGTTTATGCAAATATGAAGTAATTTGCTTCTCTTGGTCTTACTGTCCAGAAAAAGGGAGGAGAGGGTAGAAAGGAATACATCGGAGGGGAGGGGATCGCTCCTGCTTGATGCCAAGACAGTTTTGCTTTAGAGCTTGGAGCACAGGGGTTGGATACGAGGCAGTGGCACTAGAAGGCTAAGCATGTCAGGCTGGGGGTGTGGCGATCAGTAATAGAGCACTTGCCTAGCATGCGCAAGGCCCTGGGGTCAGTTCTCAATGTAGGAAACACATGTGCGCGTGCACACACATGCACATAAAAGCTTATTGTGTCTGTAGATGTAGAAAGATAACAGCCTCTCCTCTGTGGGAGTAGGGGAGACTCTGAATTGATCATAGAACTATCTGGGGAATGTGCTGAGCATCCTCCAGTTTCCGTCTTAGGGGGTGTATGGTCTAAGTGCTGGAGTGTTCACATGCAGAAGTATTTTGAGTTGGCACAAGGAATTGCTCACACTGTTGTTTCTTTCTTTATGGTGCCAGCCCCAGTATAAAAATATGCTTTGATCCAACTGAAGCTGTTTTATTTTATAACCAGTTAGCTGCCTTGTGTGAGAATAATTAAATCAGGGCACCGCCTCTTGTGGAAGCCTGGGTTCTGACAAAGCTTTTGTGCGGCAGTGTTGTCTGTGGTCCTTCTTGCCTCCCTCCTGCCAACCCACATGGTGGAGTAGGGCATTTGGGAATGGCGACTTAGATTAGTCTGTCATGAACCCGCCCTGGGGACTTGTGACTCCATTCCAAGGCACAGGTTGCTCTGTGCTCTGGGTCCTCGTAGGAACAGTGTTGTTGGAGGCTGTAGATTGGCCGTCCAGGGCAAGTGGAGGAAGAAATGTTTCGCTCATCCTCCAATACTATTTGTTATTGTTTTGTCAGATTATCTTCTGAGACAAGCTCAGGATTCCCAGAATTGCAGAACGCCTGGTGAAAGCTCCTGTTCCTGAGGAAACAGGCCCCAGGCGAGGGAGTGATAGCCGGCGGCCGCCCTCCCGGCCCTCAGTTGGTGTTGTGAGGAGCCCTGGCCTGACTTGCTGTCCAGGCCTGAGCCAGGCCTGTGCGCTTGGGAACCTAGGAGGTGGCTGCTTTCCTTCCCTGTGGGCCTCCATTGCACTGACAGTGGTGGTATTTGGGTTTTCTCCCATGTAGAGATTAGATGCTGTACTGCTTTGAGAGGAGAGGCAGAGGATGAGATGTTCTGAACCTTGTGTTGATCTGATGGCTACCAGAAGGCCAACTGCACCTCAGTTTCCCACTCCTGTATTTGAGCCCTCATGTTCTATGCCAGTAATTCCCCAGAGGTCTTGTCCCCTCGATGCAGTGGACATGGAGGTTCTGCTGGTGTGGAGGTACAGAGGTCTATGTCCCATCCCATTGACTCTCCTGTCAGGGGAGGGTTTCTTTCTTTTTCCTTTTCTTTCCTCTCTTTTTTGGTTTCTTGAGACAGGGTCTTGCTATGTAGTTCAGGCTGGCCTTGAACTAACTATGTAGCCCAGGCTGGTTTTGAACTCCTGCCTCAGCCTCCTGACTGCTGGGATTACAGGTGTGCACCACCATGCCCAGATTTGCTCCTTTTTTTCCCCCCGGTACTGAGAATTAAACCCAGGACCTCAAGCATGCTAGAAAAGGTCACTACCATTGAGCTACATCCTCAGCCCTTTATTATTTTATTTTGAGACAGAGTCTTACTTAGTTGCCAAGGCTGGCCTCAAATTTGGGATCCTTTTGCCTCAGCCTCATCTGAGTAGCCAGGCACATTTAACCAGCTTGGCTTTGTAAAGAGAATCACTTTTTCCATCTCAAAATTACTTCTTTCCTTCAAATACTTGACCTGCGAAGGCCCCGTCTGCTCCTCCCAATGAAGTGTCAGCTCTTTTGTACCTCTCTAGAGCAATCTGTTGACCACCCAGGAAGGGGTGATAGGTGAACCACATCTGTGCAGACGATCTCTGAGCTAAGGGATGTGGTTAGATTACGGTGTTGGAACTTGTAAATATATATCTTATGGCATCCTCCTGCAGAGACAAAGATTGATGCGGTTCAGAGTGAGATGACCCATAAATTAGGTGAGGATAATTTGGGTAGCGTAGGTGGTCCACAGTGGGACCGCTTAGACTGGATCGTTGGGGTCTGTCTGGTGCATGTAGGGGCTGGCAGTGGGGACTGTTCCTGTATTTGCTGTTTCTCCTCATTCGCTCCATTCTGTCATTGCACAGATACTGAAGGTATATAGTCCTCTGTGCATCTAGCACCGTACTAGATCTTAGGGTGCTACCTCCAAAGGTTTCATCCTCAAGGAACTGTTATCCTGTCTGATGAGCTAATAGGTCCATAAGTCATCCCTTGTCAAGTTTGTGCTATACCTTATGTTTCTCTTAGAGCAGGTGTCATTAACTGCAGTGGTGTCTGTCTCCCATTCATCTGTGAACTACTTGAAGAGATGGTTATGATGTCATTTTTGTGACACCTGGCGCAGTTCCTAAAGACTGGAAAATCCTCAATGACTATTTAAGTGAATGACTATCAGTACTACAAGAGAGAGGCCTTGCCAGGTATGTGGCAGGTGCCTGTAATCCTAGCTACTTGGGAGGCTGAGGCAGGAAGATGTGAAGTTCCAGAACAATCTGGACAATCTAGCAAGACTTTGTCTCAAAGTAAAATATATAAAGGGTCAGGGATGCAACACAGCAATCTCTGGGTTCTGGGGTCCGTGGACTGGCTTCAGGGGACCCCTGAAGCTGTATGTGTAATTCTGTACACATGCATATTTTTCTAAGGCGGGTTCCATAGTTTTCATCATGTTCTCCAAGTTGGTTAAAAACAAACAAGAAACCAGCCAAAGCTTAAAAACCATCTGTGTAGAAAGTGAGGTTCCCGGAGGACTTAGAAGGAGTGGCATCAAGTTGTGCCTGGAAGCCCGAGTCTGGGCACGTGGACGTGGACAGGGAGTAGCTGATGCAGAAGCATCGTGAACAAAGAGACGGGCAGGTGGCGTGCAGGAAGTTGACTATTCTTTTGGGTTAGATATTGAGGAATGGTGTGAAAACAGATTGAAAGAGTAGCTTGAGCCAGACTGTTAGAAGAATAGAAGTTCAGACTTCATCCTGACTGCATTTTGCTACCGCTGAAGACTTTTGAGCAAATGCTGACATGACTAGCTAATGGCGAGTGTTGCTGCAGGATGGTAGACAAACTGCTGAGGAATAGACAAGAGAGGGCACAATTTGAGTGCATCCAGTGCTGTGGTCTGAAGGTGTTCCAGGCACATGGTAGTCATTCCGTAAATACTTGCTGACCACCGCTTGGCAGACAAAAAGTCTGATTCACGGGCACAGGCGAGGTGAAGGGAGTCTGGGAAGTTGTGCTCTTCAGATAGGAGGTAAACCTGTGGCACAGTGATGTCTGCTAGCTGTGGAAATTAATGATCTGTGTACACATAGAGTTGCTCACCGATTTATTACCACAGGAACTGTTGGGGACTAAGTTTGGTGTTTGGTTTTTTTTTTCTTTTTTTTCTTTTTTGTGATCTTTTTCTATGTGGTTACTTTAAACACCAAAAGGAAATGTTGACTTGAGCAATGAGGCATACCCTGAAAATTAACTCTGTGGTCCACAAAATGCCTGTCAGGTTTTAATCATAAGAGTGGTTTGTGCATTCGTGTTTGGGCACCTAGTAAGGACGCAGGTGAACACACGCTTGTGGTCCTACTCAGAGTCCCCAGAAACTCTTTCCACCCTGAGAGGGAGGAGGGAGCTGCAGGACCCCTCCCCTGCGTTTCCCTTTTGGCATGACCCTCCTGGGGCCTCCGGAATGACACAGCTGCTGTGCCGCTGCTGGTTTGGCTGTTGTGTTTTGGGGCCTGACCAGAATCCACCATCATGCACTAAGTTTGGTTCTATACTATGTCTTCTGCTTTAAACACAGTGTGCCACCATGCCTGGCATCACTCAGTTTATAACTTTCCTCCGAAGTAGGGGACTAAGTGACTTGTCTGAGGCTGAAGTTACTTAGACAAGCTGGAAGTTGGGATCTGGATCTGCCCATGCCCTTTACACCGCAGCTTGACAGTGTGGCCAGCATGGCTCCGTTCAGTGTTGGCCATCCTGTGGCCTCTCCTAGTATCGTTGGTGCCAAATCCTGTGCTTTCTTCTCCCCTACCTGGAGAATCTTCTTTTCTTTCTGCTTAATTCCCACCTGTCCTCAAACACCAGCTCAAATATTTTCTAGGTGGAATTCTTCCTCCTATAGAATTCCCTCCCTCCTCTGAAGGTCTGTAGAACTCACTGCCGGTTGTTCTTTTGGCAGTTAATGACGGCTTGTAGTGTAGCCTGTGTTGTTGTGGTTACATTCACTTTTTATGTGTAATTATCTTATTTCCTAACAAGATTCTAAATGTCCTGGAGTCATACGCTCAGAACTTTAGAGCTGGAGTTTCCTTTCTTTGAACTTGGGTTTTCTGGTTCAACTCCTTGTCTTTACAGATGAGGCATCCAAGGCCCAGAGAGAGAACTGGGGAACCTCTTGATTTTCTCCTTTGCCACCTCCTCCCCCACACACTGCCCTGAGTGGAACAGGCAATTGTGTTACAGGCCGCGCTGGGACAGGGCTGGCAGCTGGGGGGATGAACACATCAAGCTTTGTGGTCTTGCAAGGCCATCCACCTCTCTTGTTCTTTGTCTTCGTCCATCCATCTCTGTGAGAGCAGCAGATCCCTTTGAAGTTCCTTCTGTCATCTCCATCTTCTGATTCTGATCGGGAACAGAGTAGCATAGGATGGATTGGAGGCCACATAACGTGGTGGTCTGAGCCAGACAGGCTGTGTTCAAAAACCCCGGCCTTTTGCTCGATAGCTGCACGCTTAACTAACCTCTCTGCGTCTCGGTAAAATGGAACAATACTAATATTAGATATCTGACAGGATTTTGTGGAACTAAAAAGAGGCAGTCAGTGCAAAGTACTTCTAGTGTGGAACACACAGTAAATGCGCAGGAAATGTTAGTAGCTGTTGTTACTCTGTGAATATTCACTGAGTGAAGCCCAGTGGAAAGTGGCCCTGCAGTGTAACCGAGGCCTGACATCCTAGCATGTTTGCTTGTTTCCTGTATTTTTTGATAGGCTTCAGCTATCACACTCACCATACAATTGTTGTCAGTGATCCCCAGAGGCCTCTGTAATCATGAGTCTCTTGTTGCCTATAATTCCAAGGGGACCAGCAACACTGAACCCCGCTGCTCTCTGGGGCCTTACCAGCAGTCAGCAGCCAGGCCTCTCTCAAATGTAAATGGAAAATTCGGGCCCTATCCCTTCCCTTCTAATCTGTCAGGTGGTTATTTTGCCGCCGACCCACATGCCCACCAGTTACAAAGACCTCGATCTTCTGACAGCAGCAGCCCAGGCAGCTGGGAGGGGGTTCCCTGGCCTGGTGGGGGAGCCACGGCTGAGAATTGCTCCTCAGTCTCCTTCATTCTGTGAGGCTTCTGGGTGGGGGTGGGGTGGGATTCTCTTGAAAGGACTCATTTTCTTTATTTTAAAAAATGAAAACTAAAAGAGAATCTCTGATATCTTTGTTCTCGGAGCCCTGAGCCACGCTTCAGAGGGGAGGGTTTGACCTGGTGACCCAGAGTAATATCTCTGGGGTCAGGGCTGCCAAGCTGTCTGCGTCCCCTCCTCCCCCTGGCCTGTGGCTGGTGGCTGGACAATGACTCAGAGGAGGAGGGGGAGGAGAGGAAGAGAGGAGGAGATGGCTCCGCCAGCTGCTGCTAAAAACAACAGCAACATCTAATCAGTCCGTAAACTGCCTCCTTTGCACACCACCGTGAGGTCAGGAGACTGAGCAGGTGGTGCTGGTGCTTCCCCTCCCCCTCCCGACCTTCGGCCCTCGTCACCCTTGCGTCTTGGAAGGGGCAGCTTATGATCATAAAAAGGAAGATTATCCATTTTGGGGGATCCTGGAGCTCCTTTCCCTCCCAGTTAGGGTTGGCCTTACCAAGAGCATTCATTGTAGCCTCAGTCTCCCAGCAGACGGATGAGGGGACAGAAGAGCATTTACTGTGCTACAACAAAAGAGCCCAGAGTGAAACCTATCATTCATTCCACATTTAGTGAGCTCCTCCCTCATTAGCTGTTAGCCGTCAGACAGACGGTGCCTTATCCTCACCAACTTGTGACCAGTACCCTTTGGTTACCTGGAGGACCAGCCAAGGGCAGTAGAAATGGGGGGCCTCTGTGAGTCTGGCCCCCCGGGTTATCTGGGGCAGCTGAGAAGCAGTCTTTCCACATTGCTTTCCCTAATGCATTTCATAAGATGCCCAAGTGTCCACAGTTTCTCCCTGACTGTCCCAGCCTCCCCTGCTGTGTCAGCCTGGCTGAGGGAGACTGCCTGTGTTCTCCTGGACATCTCTGGAAGAGCATCTGTGTTCCTGGGACCAGGCCTCACCACACAGCAGTGCCTGTTTTGTTTAGCTTTGGACAGTCTAAAAGCTTCCCAACTTCACCCACAGTTGGCCTTTTCTTGAGCTTTCTGCATGCCAGGTAGGGTCATCCCAGACACATTTACCCAGGAAACCTGAGGAGGAAGTGAGTGAAACCAAACTTCATGGAGTTCTTTCAAGCCTGAAGTCCCCATATTTCTTGATCCTCCCCTCTGCAGGAGAAAGAAGGAAAGCAAAATCTATCTGTGGGGGAGGAAAGCTCCTCCCTGTCTGTCTCCTTCTCTGTGAAAACAACAGGCCAGCCTGCCCTGGGCACTGTGAGGGTAAGTACATGAGGAAGGAGGAAAGCCGATAAGATAAGGTCTGACACATCTAGGTCACCGTGCTGCCCGTGCTGCTGCCGGCCACCTGTGTGACTGGTCACCTTGAAACTGACAGGAGGGAGGATGGACTTTGGTTCAGGGCCCAGACTGGCTGACCTCGACCCCCCTCCGCCTTTGTTTATTTATTCAGCAAACATTTATTGAGCACCATTACGTACCAGGCCATGTGCTCAGAGGTTTCAGACCCTTATGTGTCTCTGACAGGCAAAAGTCTCCCGTCTGGATCGTAAGCCTATAACCAGTGCTATAAAAAGAAATGATTTCATTCAAAAGCTAGTTGGTCCACTAACTTCCAGAGTAGGGGCGGCCAGTCTTGTGGCAGGAAGGAGGGGCTGTTTGGAGTCCTGGTTCCTGGTTCTTTGGGCCAGGTCCAAGGGTCGGTAAGAGTTTTTCTGTAAAGGCCAAATAGTAAATATTTTAGGTTTTTCTGGGCATATAGTCTCAAGTGCAAAGCTCCTCAGACATAGAGAACACATGCACAAATACTCATGGCTATTTGCAAAACAAGTGTGAGAGGCCCAATTAGGCCTGGGGCTTACAAGCCCTATTAACCTGTGGCAGGATGATTGAAAGGATGGTTGTGGTTGGGAGGTGGGTATTGGAGAAATGGGTTTGTGTGTTTTCAAGAGGAATCCCAAATCAGCATGGTGGCCACATTTGGCATGGGTACTGTAGGGACTGAGGCACTCTGCTAATTGACAAGGTGTAATTGGCACTCTGGTGTCAATTAGCTGCTCAGAGAATTCCATTTCACAGGCCAGACTTGATCCTCAGCCATTTAGCACCCAAGGGTTCCCACCAGAGGTTCAGGGTGACCAAGCCAAGCAGCGCACATAGTTTCCTACAGTGTCATCTCTCTAATGGGAAAGCGGTGTGAGTTCCTGCTGGCACAGTCAGTGGCACCATCTTCAGAGTCCTGAGTGAGTTATCAAGCCACCTTTGCTCTAAGCCTGACTTGGCACTAAATTTCCAGTGTGACACTGGACAAGTCACTTAACCCCTCTGATCATTCAGCATATACTGACCACTACTGTATGAGGCACGGTGGAGACACATGGATGGACGCAACAGAATTCTTGACCTTCTGTAGTTTTTGATCTAGTGGAGAAGGCCAAGGGTAAGCTGTTACAGAGTGTGGGAAGACACAGGCTTTGAGCAGGTGATCGAACAGGATGCTGTGGGGGCAAAGAGCAAGAAAGGAGTTCACTCTGAGAGAGAAAAATTTAGAGACCATCGAGGAAAAGGAGCCACAGATGGTACAGATGGAGAAGGCGTGTTTAAGGGAAGCAGGAGGTGAGCAGGGTGGACTGCAGGGTGCAGGAGGCCAAAACTGAGGAGCTGAGACTCGGTTCCATGTGCTGGGGAGCTGTTGCAAGTTTTTAGGTGAGAGTGGTGGGATTTGATTGAGATTGGATGAGAATACAACATGGCCTGTTTTAGAAAATCAGCTCCTGCCTGGCTTCTGAAAACAAAGTATCTTTGAGCTCTGTGTGGCTGGGAATGTTGATACCGTGTAGCGTTTAATAAGCATCAATAATGTGCTGTGCTGTTTGTAATTAATAACCAGGCTCAGCCCCTGCCTGATGGTGCTTTCAGCTAAACAGCAAGCAGGTAAATCATTGGTAAACTACACGCAGCCAGAATTTCAAGAGCAGAGTGTTTGTGAGCTCCTGAGGCCCTGCAGGATTGCAGGGTCTGGGCACTTGGTCTTGCCTGACTTCTCTGCCTTTTTTTTTTTTTATACTGGGTCTCGCTGTGTAGCCTAGACTGGCCTTGAGCTTATGGCAATCCTCCTGCCTCGGCCTCCTGAGTGCTGGGATTAAAGGAGTGCACCACCACACCCAGCTTTGACAATTTTTTTAAAAACAGAAACAGCTCTTTGGAGGCCTTCTATGAATAATGATGACAGTAGCTATCATTTTACTGTGTGCTAAATGCCAGGCAGGCACTGTGCTAGACATTTTTTGTGAATCGCACCTTTTGTCTCCTACCAACCCAGAGAGAGAGAGAGAAGTACTGTTGTTCTCATTCCCCAGGTGAAGATTAGATAGAGCTGACCAAGGGGACCCAGAAAGTAAATGGTAGCATCAGTTTGAACTGGAGCCTGACTGCAGTGCACACGCCCCCCAGTGCTCCAGCACATAGCCTATTCAGTGCTCTGAATTAGCGAGGATCGAGGATCGTAGCCCATGGTCTTCTCTCCATCCTGCCCAGGCTGCCTGCCTGGCTCTAAATCTCCAGATAACCCCCTACTCCCGGACCAGACATGGCACCCAAGAGTTCTTCTGGTTTTTTCTTTGTTTTTAATGGGGTTTTCTGGCCCACAGAGCCATGGCAAATGGAGGGAGGGTGGAGGAAGAGCTCGAGTGACCCTCCACAGGGGCAGCGAGTTCTCCTTTGTTAAACTATTCGGGATTAACTCCCTTCTCTCTTGAAGCCAGACAAGAAGACGAACTTGGGAGTCAGCAGGGCTCAGAAGCCCTCATTAGTTTGTGGTCCAACTGGGTCAAGGGGGGTGACCCTGTGCAGTGGCCTTTTTTCCCCCAGAGCCACACATGCCCAGCTCACTGGGCCAGAGCTCCCTCACATGGGGGAGGGACTCCAGCCCCCTGCCAAGGGAGTTAGCGCTCCAGTGAAGCACATGCCTGCCTGCTCAGTACCTTCCTCCCTGGCCCTCTGGCTGGCTCGGGCTGGTGTTAAGTTGCCCCAGATACCCGGGCTCCTGTTTCACATCTTCGGGCTGAGATCCCACAGCCAAGGTGCCCTTTCAGCTTAGCTTTCCCACTGGCTGCTCACTGACAGATAAGCCCCTAAGAAGAGGGGAGGGGGCGGGCGGAGCGGTGGGCACCCCTCCCCGGCAGTGGACCCCTCTGTCAGCAGGCACGGCAGGCCGTGCAGCTCCCCGGTCTCGTGCTGGGTAGGGCAGCCTGGGTGCTGGCCAGCTGCTTGGCCCCGGGCCTTGACTGGCAGATGGAACTTGGCTTGGCTGGGGCCCAGCTGTGCATATGCTTAGGCTTTACCTTAGGGTGGAAATTGGAGGCTGAAGGTTTGGAAGTGTCAGGAGACAAGGCAACTCTGTTCAGTGTGTGCTCTCAGTGAATGCAGGGGCTGCCTGAGCGAGCTGTGTTGCTGTGTAATCTGCCCCGGCCGTTCCAGACTCCCTGTCCAGACCTCTCCAAGATGTTTCATTCCTTGGGCTCGATTGAACTGAGACATGAGTGCTGCTGTAAGACAGGAGGGGGAAGAAGCCAGCGGACAAAATGTTCCCGCACTTGGATAGACCAACCGCAGTACAGGCTGGGTCCTTGGGAATTGAGATGAAACCTCTCCCCATTCTCTAGCCATTCCATATATTGAGTAATAAATGAGATTATTGCCCAGATGAACTGGTTTTAATTGACCTTTCTGAAATGATAAATGTGCATGAAATGAAAATGGGAGTGACGAGGAAGTTCACACGGATCCTTTGCCAGTCTCCCTTCTTTGGGGAGTGACCGTGTACTCCTGGACTTCTTAAAATCAAATACTTGGAACCTGATTACAGGGATTATCAAGTTATGGGGAGTCAGTCGATATCCTAGATAGTCTGAGGTCATTTTTCCAACGAGCGATCCCCAATCGTGGCTTCCAAAGGTGACCTTGTGGGTAGGTACCAGGGAGACAGAATCTTAAGAACTGGGTCTCTGTGTATAAGTTGCTCTTGAATATCTAGAGACTATTTTCAAATGTACAGAAAGGTAGCAATTATATGTTTGTCTTGGAATAAGCCTGGCCTCTGCATTCTCCCTGGAGTCCTAGCCCAGGGAAGATGATTAAAAATAGGTCTGAGTAGCACTTCCTGCTTGGCAGATGGCTAACAGCAAGTGCTAGGGCTTGCAGCTGACCTTTCCTTTCTGAAATCTGCTCTGTTTCCATGATGCTAATTGAGCCCTCTCTAGACCTAATCAAAGACTCTTTAGCTGGCTGCAGAAAAAAAAAAAAAAAAAAAAGCCAACCCCCATTTTGCTCTCCTTGCTGGGCTTAGTTCATGGAGCAACATGAAAGTGCTGGAATTTGCATAGAAACACCTACTCTGGGGTCCAACTGGCTGGTTCCTGTTTAAAAACTGTCAAGTTCTACTTTCACATTTACTGCCCTTCTGTTAGGGATCCCACACCCGCCCTGCCCATCAGTGGGAAAGGAGGGAGTGAGAAGAATGGCCTGTGGTTCCCTCTCTGCTCACAGAGCAAAGGGCTCGGTGGCTGAGGGGCTGAGGCTTTGCGAGATCTCCTTCTTCCCCTTGTCTTTCCCCACCTGTAAAATGCAGACCAGAGGTTACTACCTACCTGTTCCCCATGGTTGTTAGAAGAAGTAGAAAGAAAAAGTGGTTAGGCCAATGCTGCAGGCCGTCAAAACCATGATAAATACAAGATACCATTATTTTTAGTATTCTTCCATGAACTTTTGTTTGCACCACTGTGGATGGTTTGAAATTATTCTCCCTTAGGGGAGACATACAGACACTGATAAGCTGTGCTGAGGACTCTTCAGTGGCAATACGTGGGCACTTCCGGTTGCTTAACCCGGTGTTGATTTCTGTTGGCCTTTAAGGCCTCTCAGCCTTGGTCTGCAAGGAAAGCCCTCTGCTGTGAGCAGCACACACGCTAAACTCTAACAGCCGTAATTTACTATAGTGAATTCTGTCATTTCATTCATGTGTTTTAGTCCTGTCTTCAGATTGGCCGGGTTGTAACCTTCAGGACAGAGAGGAGTCACTACGTCCTCTGTGGTGCCCAGCTGGTCTCTGGACTGCATTAGGGGCTGTTGGTTGCTTTCCAGTCATGGACGTGCAGTATTTGTTCACACCACACGATTCAGGGCTGTTCCCTTATCATTGGACGTTTAGCCCCTGCACCCCCACTTCTTACCATCATAGACTACTTTAGGTTGACACAAAATGTTTTTGATCAAAAGATGATTTTCCAGTGCCTGGAACACTTTCATGTTGGCTGAGGAAGAAGGTTGAGCACCACATTATGTGGAAAGGATTTCATCATAAGCCAGGAATCATCAAATAAGATAGGTCAGCTGATGTACAGAAAAGACCTCTCTACACAAACAGGAAGTTTAGAAACACAAGAGAAGAGGTCTAACTCTGAGTCAGAAATGTTCATTTAATGTGCAACCATCTTTTCTCTTGAGAATATGGACTCTGAGAACATTCACTGTCGTGAGACCTTACTCAGCCATTTGATAGATGATGCAATTGCTGGTCAGAGCATCGGGGATCTGCCCAAGGACATCATCCTAGTTGGCAGCAGATAATGTAACCTCATGTGGCCGGGGTGGTCATGGGCAGGCTGGTGGTTCTGACCAGTTCTATTCCCTTTCTAGAGGAAATACCAGCAATCCACCATCCAACCTTTGCATTTTGGCAAGCACCCTGTGTTGAAGCCTTTCTGACATTTGTGTCTCCTCTCTTTCCTAAGAGCTCTTTAGCTGTGATTTCTTCAGTCCCCAACATGACTCTTACTCTCGTTACACTTTTAAGTACTGTCTCTCTTCTTTCATAACTGCTTTATCTAACTCTGCTCCTAAATCCAACCCCCAAGGGTATGTGAATACAGAGGTTAAAGGTGGGTGTATGCCGGCTGGAGGAAAGCTGAAAGCTGGACGGTTGCCACCACAGGCGAGGGCACATGAATCGACCTACTTCCTTCATGCATATATTTCGAAGCCCAGTTAATTGTTATAAGTAAAAGCCTTGGTCTTTGATTGGCATTTCCAGGAGAAAGAAGTATTGAGGGCATTTAGGAACTATCTTCTTGTATGAAATGAAAACATGAGGCATAGAACATGGTGAACATACCTAGGGAGATACTAAATCATGCCACATATGGAAAATTGGAAGAAACTAATAGAAGGAAAGTAGATATTGTCATTTCATGTCACAGATGAAGAATTTGAGACAAGAGAGGTGAACATGTAGAGGAACGGTGGCTCACACCTGTAATCTCAGCAGTCTGGGAGGCTGACGCAGGAGGATTGCAAGTTTGAGTCCAGCCTGGGCAATTCAGTGGCTCATTGTGACTGTCTCAAAAAGCAAAGGACTGTAGCCAGGCGTGGTGGCACACGCCTGTAATCCCAGCACCCTGGAGGCTGAGACAGAAGGGTTGCCATGAGTTCAAGGCCATCCTGGACTGCAGAGCGAGACCTTGTCTCAAAAAAAAAAAAAAAAAGGAAAATCAAAGGCTGAGGATGCGGCTCAGTGTGGTGGTCTTGTGTTCAATCCCCAGTACCAGGGGAAGGGGGAAAAAAAAACAAAACAAAAAACAGAGGTGAGCATAACCAAGAGCACTTGGCAGAGAAAGTACCAGAACCAGGAATTGAATCTAGTTCATCCAAGTACAGTCACACATTGTTTAATGACCGTGATACCTTCTCAGAAGTGTGTCACTAAGTGGTTTCATTGTTGTGCAAACCTCACAGAACACCTTGTCCAAGTCTAGATGGCTGTGCTGTCACTAGATGGTGATGCAGTCCCATGAGAATACCATTCTGTGTATCGCATACTGCTGACCAATAATGTCACTGTGCTGCCCATGACTGTACCCAGTTCTTCCATTCTACTGAGTTCTCTAACTGAGAGATGTTTAGCCCACAGAATGAAACCTTGATGTGAGCAAGATTAAGAGCTTCCAGTGTCTGATCAAGGAGTTACAATGCTAGACATCCACAGGTAGGAGACTCAGGGAGCTCTGAGGAGGCCGAGCTCGGCGCGCAGCAGCGTGGGGGGTTTCGGCATATCAGCGTGCTGGGTGCTAGAATGGGCTTCCTCGGGATGCGCTGAGCTTTCTGTCCCTGGAAGCAGTAAGAAGTTTGGTAGAAATGTGGGTAAGAGCCATGCATCAGGTGAGTGGTTGATTTTCCAGGGTCTTTCAAATCCCAGTGGGCTGGGTGTCCATGAAATTAAAGCTGGACAAACAAAGTCAGCTGTGTGTTTTGAAGTCCTCCCCGGTATCCAAACTGCAATTCATTGCATGAGCTTCCAGCAGACTGCGATTACATAAACTTTTCTCTTTATATAGCTCTTGTCACTTTTAGCCATGAAGTCCAGGTACCAAAGAAAGAAGAGGTTTTTATGGCGCTCTGTCCTTGCCCAGTCCTGGGGATTGAACACAGATCTTCACAATGAACTATATCCCAAGCTCCTTTTTTATTTTGAGATGGAGTCTCTCTAAATTGTCCAGGCTAGGCTCGAATTTGGCGATCTTTGCTGGGTTGGTACATCCCTGCAATCCCAGGACTTGGAAGGCTGAGGCAGGAGGATCGCCACAAGCTCAAGGCCAGCCTGGGCTACACAAAGAGATCTTGTCTCAGGAAAAAAACAAAACAAAACCTTGTGATCCTCCCGCCTCTCAGAGTGTTGGGATTACAGGTATGTGCCACTCTGCATGGGTTAGTTTTTGGTTAGCTTTTAATTATTTGTGTCTTCAAGCATTGTGAAAAAAAGATTTATTCATTCAGCAGTGAACTGGAAAAGCTGTTTTTAGGCTGGAACCTAGACCATTCTCTCGGTGCTCCTCAGTCAGTTTTAAACATCGCAGGCCCACAAATTAAATTTTTCCCCTCAAGAGTGACCAGCTTCTGAAATGATTCACTGTAGCACGACTCAGAGGAAGCTGATTGGCAAACTGGAATTCTCATTCATTAATTTACAGAGGAGTGCATAATCTTGAAAGCTCAAACTGTGTGTTATCTTCCTTGAAGGTAAACCCACTTGAGCGAAAGAATTAAATTCAGATAGTTGCTAAGTAAATATGCAGTTGGAGCAGAGGAATTTGAACAGCCTATGAGATTTCCATCAGTTTTGACAGACTGAGCCATCTTTCTTCATTAAAGAGACAGATTTTCCCAGTGAATATCCTCTAGAAATATCTTGAACTTGAAGTCAAAGCCTGAGGTTTAAGTGCTGACCTCGACTTACAAGAGGTGTAAAATGGGAAGTTACTGTTAACAGCCCTGGGCTTCACTTTTCCTTCTGTGTTGTTTTGGAGGCGGAGTGATTAATGTGTGTGAAAGTGCTTTTGTACCTTCTGATATCCTATATGCGTGTCAATGTGAGTCTGATTCTGCTAAGCTCCTTTTCATTGTTATTTTAGGAAGTCACTTGGACAACGCCCTTGTTAGCCCATCTTTGTTTCCCCCTAGATTTTGGAGCCAGAGTGCCTGGATCTTTGTTATTTATTGGTTTTTTGGCTTTAGGCATGCTTCTTAACCTCTTTGCTTTACTTTCTTCCTTGATAAAATGGGGAGGATAGTTGTACTTTCCTCACTAAGTTGTTGAGGATTAAATTACTTTGCTTTGAATTGTGATTTGAATCCTGCCTGGCACTTAGCAAGTGTGGCCATTACTGTTGTTATGTACAATTTCTGATCTCTCCTCCCTCTTTCTCTTTTTTTGAGGTATTGAGTCTTGAATCCAAGGCAGCTATATGCCCAACCCTGATTTTCTATTTTGAGACAGAGTCTCACTAAGTTGACCATGCTGGCCTTGAATTTGCGATTCTCCTGCTTCCAGCCTCCTGAGTGGCTGGAGTATAGGTGTGTGCCACCACACCTGACTCCAGTCCCTTAATGAGCTATTTCAATGTCATCTATAAACTCTCTCCAGTCTCAGTATAGTGATTGCTTGTTAGAAAATATTTAGGAAGCAGTCTCTTCTATAATGTGTGACTTCAGCCTTGGGGGGTGGCTTCATCTCACCTTTTCGCCTAGCCTGGTTGCAAGGGAGGGCTTATACTTTGGAAGGCCTGCTGGTTTACCCATGGCCTCCATAGACACCCTTCGTATCATTAAGGACATACTCATTTGCCAATGGCCCATTGACTTTTGCAACAGGAGTGTAGACCGAAATAAAAATCAGGAAACTGGTGTATGTACCTTCTAGGCATATTACTTTCCTTCTTTTTTAATAATAGCAACTCTGAGTTGTTTTCAAAGGCCTGATCCCTGAGAGAAATTCGAGCCCAGTATTGAAGTCCTCTTCAAGTTTTAGTTTTGCATTTGATCGGCGAAGAGCCCAGCTCTTAAAGGCTGGCTGCCCTTGCGTCCCGATCCCCTCATCCCATCTCTCATTCAGACGCTGGTCTACCTGAACACACCTAGCAAGGGGGATTTGCCAGCCTTTGTCCCATGGAGGATGGGGATATGTGATTCTGGGCGTCCTCCACTCCCTGTCCTCCTGAAGAATGCATGTTTTCCAGGCCTCACTGCTTTTTGGGGTGGGCGGGAGGGGACACAGGATGTTGTGAGCTGGCAGCATCTGGCTTTTCCCACTGGCTATGTGTTTACATTGGCATCTCCATCCCGCTGCGCTGCCACAGACTAGAGAGCCTTATCCTGCTCTTGGTTTAGCAGAGAACGGCCACGCTGCCCAAGCCCTTCTGAGGCCCTTCGGACTGCTGAGAGGTGTGGGAGAGGCATGGTGGGGTCTGTCGCCGGCAGGGGATGCGACAGGGGATGCGACGAGTCTAGGAGCCCTGGAGGGACAGTGCAGCTGCTCCATACTAGGCTCGCAGCTCCCCTTTTTAACCTGGCAAGTGTGTGTGGTGTGAAAGCAAATATTTATTAGATGTTTCTTATGTGGAATAGGGCATCGTGGACTCGGCATTCTTATTCCCTTTAGCATGTGGGATCTGAGGCTGGGAAAGATGAAGGGACTTGGAGGAGGCCACAGGGCTGCCGAGGGCTGTGTCGCAGGCCTCCCAGGCCCTGAGGCTTGCATCCTTTCCCTGGAACATCAGGCAGACACTGCACCCCAAGGGAGCAGGATTTTCTCTGCCTCACTCCTGAGGCCAGTGGTGTCGAACCTGTGGCACAAGTGCCGCCCGCAGTGGGCTGTCTGTGTCATTGAAAGCTCTAAAATGTTCACCATCGCTGCGCTTGGCCCATCTCTGAAACTGCACTATTCGTATGGGCCAGTAAGGAGGTGAACCTGAAAGGTCTGATGATAAAGTGGCTTAAATTCCAGTCTCCCTCTTTTAGCAATTAAAATGTGGCAGCTGGGCCCCTCGCCACCTTTTGTTTTGCAGTTCCAGGCATCAAAAATGCTCCATGCCCTTGGAATTTTATGACTCCACACAGCAGATATTTCCTCCTTTAGAGCCAGTCCCGTCCCTGCCCCTCCCTCCATCTGTTCAGGGAGTGTGAGGGCCCAGAGAGACCTGCCATAGCGCAAAGGACGGGTGCGGGGGCCTTCGGGAAGCCGGGCTTCTGTCCTGGGCAGTGTACAGCTTCACACTCCTGCCCCAAGGTTTCTGGGCAAATACTGTGACGCGTTGGGAAAATCCTAAACACACACAGATGGCTTCGTCCTAGCCCAGTCCTCCTGGTGACCTGTCCCAGTGTGGAAGTCACACGGCGTCAGGAAACTCTTCCTGTCTAATTAACTCAAGTCTCTCTCATTTCCATTTAAGTCCATTTCCTCTTATTCTTATTATAGAGAAGATGGAAGAAATCCCCTTGAAGGTCTTCTTTCCTCTTAGCTAAATGTTCGCTTCTTTAAATTGCACTCCCATTCTAATCGTGGAGGTTTTCATCACTGTCCCTTATTATCGCTCTCCTCCCTTTCTCCATATGCTCCCTCGGGGTGAGATCCAAACCGGATCCAGTGCTTTTTCGCTGGGGTTTTTAACCCGTTGTAATGGAAGCCGCGGCTTACTTGGCCCTCAGAAACCCCACAGGCCTAATCACAGAGACGAGAATGAGAAGGGCAATGGGCAAGTGACTGATGTACCCTCCTGCAGAATGTTAGATCTCTTGAGTTTGGGGGTTGGTGGGGATCAGCCAACACCCCCAGGTTGGGGATTTTATTCCTCCTTTGTGCCCCTATCTAAGCACTTCTGCTACTTTACCCCTGACGGGTGCAAAAGTACTTACAAGGGGACCAGTTGTAACCATCCCTTAAAATGTATAATGCCTTGTGCAAATCTGTGGAGGTAGAAAGTAGATTTGTGGCAGCCAGAGGCTGGGGGCAAGGGAGACAGAGGGTAACTGCTAATGGTGTGAGATTTGGGGGTGTAAAAATGTTCTGGAATTAGATAATGGTGATGGTTACACAACACTGCAACACTGTGGATATACCAAGGGCCACCAAATTGTATATACAGCTTTGAAGTTTATGAGGCGCTTTTTTTTTTGGTGCTGTGGATCAAACTCAGGGCCTTGTGCTTGCTAGGCAAGCACTCTAACCACTGAGCTAAATCCCCAGTCCTATGAAGCATTTTTATATAGTTATCTAATTTATTTTTATGTAAATCTGGTGTGATTGAGAGTACTGTTTTTCATTGTGCCCATTTTAAAGATGAGGAAACTGAGGCTCAGAGAAGCTAATTGACTTGCTCAGCTCAGTAACATAGCTAGTATATGGCAAAGTCTGGACTTAGACCTGGTGATCTACTCTTTGAAGCTCATGCAGTTAACAGTGTGTATCTGAATGGCATGTTGAAGACGTGAGTGCTGAGTGCTGCTTTACAGGATTCACAGATTATTCTAACTGGGAATTATCATGTGAAGTGTTAGTCCCATCCTTCTTTGCAACCCATGACTACACTGGGTTGCAAAGAAGGGAAGTCTTGCCTTTGGGCCTAACAGGAGAGAAGGAAAGATGAAAGTTCGAAGCAATGAAATTTGAAGAACCAAGCAAGTTATGGTCAGCTTGTTCATTTCTTTTCCAGGCTGTTGAAAAGGAAAAGATGGGAACCTTTTTACGCTGCACTTCATTTACTTTGTTTAAATTACTGCTCTTAATAGCCCTGTGAAATGGGCATGGTTTCCATTTGCAGAGGAAAACATGGAGGCTGAGAGAAATTAAATAATTCTCCAGAAAGTTGAAATTTCAAAGGCAGGATATGAACCCGAATCTTCTGATGCCGAGACGAGGCCCTCAGACCCGGCACAGACAGCAGGGACGCGGCTCCCCATGTGGGCTGGTGGGCAGGCCGGTGTCTGCTTCTCTTGCCTCCTGCCCTCCTGAGCACCTGCTGTGCTGCACGCAGGTGACCTTCCCTCCGAGACCCTCCCGTGAGTAGGACTTCAAGTTCAGGACCCGCCCCCGGTCCCGAGGGGAGGGAACTCACAGGTTTGCTCTGTTGCTGCCTCCTACCACAAATATTCATTTTCCAGTGGTTCTGCTTTTAAAAAGGAGTCACTGCCTTCCAGACTTTCAAAGGGGCCAGAAATCAGCGGTTTTGGCTACTAAACAGGAAGCTCAAAGCCCTTTCCGGTCCTTTGAGCTGGCTGGAAGGGCCGTGCTTGAACTATTACTTTACTTAAAAGACAGAAGAAAAGTTTGGTGTGGTTTTGAAAAATAAAACAAAAACCCCTTCCTGGAGGCCTGTACACCAGCCTTGGTTGATACACAACATGGAAAAGAACTGCTTTGTTGCCTGGCAGTAATGACAGCAAACAAATGTGTCTGACAGTCTGTTTGGCATCTCCTGGTCTGAAATTCTGTTTGCTTCATTCTAATTGCTTCCTTCACTTCCTTTTAGTCTCCCCACCTTCGATACCACCCTCACTCGAGGCGGCGCCGGGCTGTGCCAGGTTGTGCTAGGCTGGGCTGGGCCTGCAGGATACAGCGACCCAGCCGGGGCTATTCTTGTCTGTGTCTATTTGCAAGATGCCTGTTGTTCTCAGCGGCTGTTTTTCCCATCGTGAATATTGACTTGGCAGGGGCCCCAGGGTGGAAGCCACGGTAGAGGAGCTTCCAGAGTCTGCCTCAGAAAATGCAGCTGGGTCTGAGCGCCGGGCTGAGCAGAGAGAGGTTCATGGGCACTGCCCCTCGGGGTGCCTGAGGAGGTGCTGTCACCAGATGGCCCCGCTTGGGTCCAGCACCCTTCCCACAGCCTGGGCCCCTGCCAGCCCTCGAAGGACGGGCCTGCAGCATTGTACGAGCTTGACCTGTGAGGCACCATCAGGCCTGGCTGGCGGTTCTCATTTCTGCCAATGCACCCTCCTCTCAGCCCTGCTCTCTCTAGGAATTCTCACCTCTGTCGGGCTAGAGATGGCTACTCCGGGGCTGTGCCCTCAAGCACACTGGAACCCCTAGAGCAGGGGCCTGAATTGTTTGAGCAAATTCTCCTGTGTGTATGCACTTACTTGTAAATTGTATACGGGTGCTGCTATGCAATATGTACATTATAAATATATATAAGAAGAAAAATGTAATGAACACACATATTTTTTTCTCTCTCTCTTTTTTTTTTTTAGTATTGGACCTTTACACTGAGCTACACGCCGAGCCCTTCTTTATTGTTTTGAGACAAGTTCTCACTATGTCTACAAGTTGCCGAGGTGGGACTCAAATTTGTGATCCTCCTGTGTCAGCCTCACAGAGTGCTGGGATTACAGACATATGCCACTGTGCCCAGCTATAAACTGCTTTTAATTGTATTTTACGGAATGTGGATTATATGATCGAATATGCTCCTTTTTGCACAAGCAATGATTCACATAATCATCTTGAGCCACAAAAATCATGAAAAATGAAAATACCGCCATATGCCAATTGTCTACATGGCACATGCTTCAGGGAGTTTGCTGAAACTCTTTGTACTATGCTGTCCCATTCTAAAAAATGGCAGCATCAATATTGACCCCCTGTAGCACAGGAAAAATAGTGGCTACACTATTTTTCCTTACAGTGGGCTAAAAGCAAAGGCCGAAGGGCACCACTGTCATCCCACCGACACACTGAGACCTCTGGACATCTATGACACCTGCTAGCCCAGCAGAGGGCCGAGCGGCAAGCCAGGTATTGCACCCGCCCAGGGAAACTTATTTTATCAGATGAAAATGTATAAATTTTCTAGTGTTTTCTCCCTGCCCTGGAGGATTGTCTTGCAAACCTTCTGGGGATTCTCCTCCCCTGGAAAGTCTCACAATGCTGCCTCTCCCCACTTTCCTAGTCGTATCTAACAGATAGAAGGTGATCAGTGAGTGTTTAAGAAAGATGTAAATCTGACTGGGCATAGTGTTGTGTGCCGGTAATCCCAACACTCAGGGAGGCTGAGGCAGGAGAATTGTTGAAAGTTCAAGGCCAGCCTGGGCAACATAGTGAGACCCTGTCTCAAAAAAGAAAAAAAAAAATCCACTTGTCAAGCTCTTTTCTTGTCATTCATGACGACACTATTTTTCTTCAAGTTTTTTTTTTTTTTTTGCTTTTTTTTTCCCTGGGATTTGTTTTCACATAGCCATCGCTTCTCGGCCTTTTGGCTAAGATCAAGTGTTGTTTTCACATAGCCACCTTCTTCCATGTTCAGAGCTTGAAGCTCTTGGCAAATGTTTCTTGGAGGATAACACACCTGATTACATATAATTTAAGACCATGGAATCATAAGGGAATATAATTATGGAGCTAGAAAGGGACTTGGTACTCAACTAGTCCTTTCTTAAAGTCAAATTAAAAATAAACCATGGTATAGCTACAGAATGGAATGCTACTCAGCAATAAAAAGGGATTGAACTATTGATTTATAGAACAACACAGATGAACCATAAAATAATTATGCTGAGTGAAAGAAGGTATACAAAAAAACATTACGGAAGTTGGGAATTTAGCTCAGTGGTAGAGAACCTGCCTAGCAAGCGCAAGGCCCTGAGTTCAATCCCCAACCCCCCTAGATATTACATACTGTATGATTTCATTTATAAAAAATTCTAAAAAATAAAAATGAGTGACAGAGGTTGGGAATTTAGCACAGTGGTAGAGCGCTCGCCTTGCAAGCACCAAGGCCCTGAGTTTGGTCCCCAGCACCAAAAAAAAAAAAAAAAAAAGAGTAACAGGAAGCAGTGGTTGCCTGTGGATCCCCAGTTGGGAGGGGATGCATGGTGTAGGGGGCGGATTCAGAGAGGAGGAGGAAATGTCTGGGTGTGGTGGATAATCCATAATCTCAGTAGTGATGACGCCGTCACAGGCACAGATGTCAGAACTCATCCAGTAGGACATTGTAGATATGCAGTTTATTATGTGCCGATTATACCTCAATAAAGTTGTTTAAAGAAAAAAATAGAGGCAGGCAGTTCACTCGTGAAATAAATATTTAACTCGTACCTGTGTGCACCAGATTCGCATGCCACGTGCTGGGGGTCAGAGAGAGCAAAGGTGCAGACCACGCCTTCAGGAGTGCACAGCCTAGGAAGGGAGCTGGGTGAATAGACGACTGAAATCCAGGACGCTGGGGGCTGGGGATGTAGCTCAGTGGTAGAGCGCTTGCCTTGCAAGTGCAAGACCTGGAGTTCAATCCCCAGCACCTCCCAAAAAATAAAAATAAAAATAAATCCAGGACACTGAGTGCTAAGAGAAAGGAAGATGCAGGAACAGGAGGCATCCAGAGCGTGGGTATCAACAGTGCCTCTGCCTGGGGAGGTCCCGGAAAGCCTTGCGGAAGAGGAGCTGAAATAAGGCTTAGAATTGGTCACCTGGAGGAGCCTCCCCATCGGAGAGAACAGTGTGGACAAAGTTGGGGACAGGCAGCCCCCGTGCGTGGTGTGTCGCAGTAGAGAAAAGGACACATGGGAAAGCAGGAAAAGAAGAGCCTGGAGAGTTGAGCAGAGCCGGATCTTCAACCTTTGCTGCCCTCCAAGTCCTGGGATGTCTTTGTATCTCAGGGTTGAACAAACAGTGTTTCCAAATGCAAGTCTGTGTCACTGCATTTGGCTCAGGGAAACGCTTGTTACATGGGACCTCGGCTGTCTTTGAGGCTGGGACACCCCAAGCTGTCCAGCTGTGCCTGGGAGGTCCTGTGTTTCCTCCGAGGCATCTCAAGACCTGAAGAGGAGAGTGGTTTAGGTCTGGGCAGCAGCTGGGGAACATCTGCTCCTTACAGCCGCACCTGGGACTGACGGCATCTGGTGCATCTGAATATTGGAGGCAACCACCAGTTCAGCTGCTCTAGAGGTGGTTTTTCCTGAAGAATTTGGCCTTTCTCTGTGGCTGGCGGCACCCATCCCTGAAGTCTTGCACTTCTGATGTGGTCCTGTCTGGTGCTCTTTCCCTTTAGTCATCTGCTAAGCAGTCACCCCCAGATGTCTTAAGAGTCCCTCCTGAGTTGCTGTTAGAGTGGTTTTCAGAGCAGACTAGGATGTCAGATTCAGGATACGATTGTCATTCCGCATTAAAAATGCAGGCAGCCGTGCAGAACACAACTGGCTCGTGTCAGCCAGACATCTCGGTGTAACCAGAGGAGGGAAGCACGGATAGGGTTTGTGCTAATGGGAGTAGACGCCAGAGTATATGGCACACTTGAGCTCCTGTTTGCCCCGCTCCCTGCCACTCTCCGGCCGGAAGAAAGAAGCTCATATTTAGGCTTGAGGTAGAAATGGGATTTCTGCTTAGTGAGTATTTCTGTGATCTCAGGATCAAGTTGCTTATACTTCAGAAGGGGAGCTCCCCACATGCCACATAGGAGGATCGTGAAGATCATGGCAGTGAGCAGCTGCCAGAAGGCAAGAGGAATGACAAACTGGGTGTTCTCATTTCTTCTTGTGCTGGGGATTCTTTGCTGACTTGAGTAGGACTTGGCCAACAGAGCAAGCAGAAGTACTCATCCCGGTTTCCCATGCCCCAGCTGGTGTGTCAATGTGGTGGCCGGCACAGATGGTTGAAATCAAGTGGGACCAGAAAGGTCAAAGTGGATTAATTCTATCAGGCAGTGTCAGGAGGGAAGAAGTTTTTAATGACACAGTGCAGTTTGGTGGGGTTTTTTCCTCCCATGTTCTCACCTGAGCTGGTGAAAACAGTCCAAGTGTAGGCTGGCTTGAGCACTGTAGCTCTCTCCCTTCTGCCTTCTCCTCCCCCCGTGCCATCTGCTGGTGGCCTGTTAGCTGGCTCCGCGCTCCCCTCCGCTTTGCAGTCCTGGAAGGTCATGCTTGCTCTCATCGGGGTTGGTTTCCCACACGGGTAGGTGAAATGCATATCTAACTATCTAATTCTCCATTTGTTTTCTTGCATTTCAGTCGTTCCAAGGAAGTCAAGGACGAGCATATCTCTTTAACTCAGTGTGAGTGTCTCTAAATCAGCGCATCTATTGTTTTGTGCAAATTTTGAGGGATGGGGAAAAGCAGCTCTCAGTCATTCAACAGTGAACCCTGCCTTCACCGCCGTGATTAGAACAGTCTACTGTCGGTGGTCGGTTACCTTTGGGGAATTTGTTTTTGGAAGCCTCTCTGGCTAAAAATAATATATTTACTACACTGTCCTCAGTAGGCGCATTGGAGGGCCACAGTCAGTCCCCCAGGGAGAAGTGTCTGAGGAGTACCATAACCGGATCAGAGGTTCGTCATTGGGAAGAGAGTGAGGGCAAACCGAAGACCTTCCGGGAACTGCCGAAGAGCCCGCGGAGGAGGGAAGGCCCTGCCAGGGAAGAGTCCCTGTCCCCGCTGCAGCCCGCGCTTGCGGTCCTTGCTGGGCCCGCAGTTTCTGCCTCCTCCTGGGAGACGGGCTGCTTCCTCCCCATCAGCCTGATGAACTGTGCGAGGGGAAGTCCAGCCCGTTCCCCGTGAAGGAGTGCAGCATAGATCAGGGGCAGGGCCACCATTCTCACCATGACAGGACTGTGCCCTCATCTTCGACACCTTTGGCTTCATTCAGTCCTCGGTGAGCTTTGAGGATGTTGCTCTTTGCTGTAAAGAATGACAACTGCACAGTGTAGTTGTCACTTTGACCCCTTATGTCACGAGATTAAGAGTATTTGCTGGAAAAATCTAGAGTGAAATCTCAATGAGGACTATTCCGATAGACTCGTTGGGCTTGGTTGTGCAGATCTGCAATTCATTCCAAATGATCCATTTCCATTTCGGGGGATATTATTGATTTCAGTTTGAAGCCAGATTCTTCTCAGTATTGGCTTCCCTTGGGGCAGCTCAACCAGCCTTAGTTTTTGCCGGCAGCTTGTTTTGAACAACTAATGGTGTAGATACATGTGACTGACTACCCTCTCTCCTTCTGTCTTTTGGCACAGAGTTAATGTGGGCTGTGGGCCTGCGGAAGAGCGAGTATTGCTAACAGGACTACATGCAGTTGCAGACATTTACTGTGAAAACTGCAAAACCACTCTGGGATGGAAATATGTAAGTACCGCGGGGTCTGTTGGGAGGACTCTATGGTGGGCAGAGGGAAGGGCCTCGTGTTCAAAGAATACGGTTTGCTGCTTACTTCCTGTGGCCTTGTCAGGTTGTCTTCGATGAGCACAGGAGCCCCAGCTCAAAGAACAGTGCCTGGCAGTCATCCGCTGCCAGGCTCACACTTCCCTTTCCTTCCCTTTCCCTCCTCCTTTATACTGGTGCCTCAGATGTGTGCACGCATACAAAGACACCACTCAAGACTTAAGAATAATAGCATAGGACATTCCGTGGCAGCTTACTGGGTGCTAGACACACATGACCATGTTCACCTTCACAGCATTCCTAGATATTAGACGGTGTTTTTGCATCTGTTTATAGGCGGGGATACTGAGGCTGAAGAAGGGTAATCATATGCCTGAGGTTGCCTAGCTGTCAGAGCACCAAACCAGGCCAGCATTCCAGGTAGTCCAACTATCATTCTCCAAAAGGTGTTCGCAGAAAACCACCTGGGCCCTAGGCCACGTGCTAGGTGTCATCGGACATTGTCTTAATGTACACCATGAGGTGTTTTTGTGGCTGGACTCTCCAACTGGGTAATCTTTCTTTCATTGTTTAGCTCAGGAAAAAATTTTAAGGTCCCTTCTGGACCTAGAAAGTGTGAACAGTTCTTTGCCAGGGTGAGAAAAGGGAAAGGTGGGGATCTGCTGCTTTAAAAACCACTGGGGCCTGGGTGGACGTGGTGGCACATGCCTGTAATCCCAGCACTTTGGAGGCTGAGGCAGGAGGATCACTGAGAGTTTGAGGCCAGGCTGGGCTACATAGTGAGTTCAATACTAGCCTAAACTACATAGTGAGAGCCTGTCTCAAAAAAACAAAACAAATAACACCACCCTAGAGACTGAGCATTCTAACATGCATTGGGATCACCACCTGACCATGGGGACACAGCCTCAGTGGTCCATCTGTTAGAGGTTTAGTACTATCGAGGCAGCCAGAGTCAGGATCAAATTTGGCTGCCTGTCTTTGGGCCCTCCTTCTACTCAACTTCCCAGTACTTAAGTTTTTTGAGTGTTAAATAGGATAGTGCCTGTAAAGTACTTAGTTCATCACTTGGCATTGGGTATGTATTCAATGACAATAAGTGTCAATTGTTTTTTTGTTATGGCGAGAACTTTTGCAGCCCGCATATGTACATACATGCATGGTGCACTACTTCTTAACCCTGTCATTGTGAGAATATTGAAGGACTCATGTTTCTGTCCCTGGGAGGACATTTAATGTAAAATGTTTCAAATTCCCCATCGTCTTGTGGCACGTGACCTGCCCTTGGCTTAGCAAGGAAGCCGAGGGAGCAGTCGAAGCTGCTGTGGCTGATCCTGGGTGTCAGTGCGAATTCTCACAGGTGTGAGATTCTGGAAGTGGGGGGTCTGGGGAGGGATATATGGGAAATCTTGGTAGTTTCTGCTTGGTTTTGCTGTGGATCCAAAATGGCTCAGGAAAAATAAAGTTTACTGGGGGATATATAAAATAATATGAGCAATAGGTGCCAGGCACAAAAGTATGATACCATGTAAATAAAGTTTGAAAAAGTGCAAGTCATTAAGAAAATAAAAACTGCCGCAGGTGAAGGCCGTGGTGGTGCTTGGTGGTGCTGTCTTCCAGGTTCTGTTTCTCACATCTCCCTAGAAATGTTGAACACTAGAAAAAAAAAAATCTAGACAATGTGTTTCCTGATGGAAGATGGCTTAGCTGCTGCTCCCTGTGGGTGGCTTGGTTCTTGTTGTTGTGGGTGAAACTGAACCTCGGCATCTGGCCTTGGTGCAGTCACAGGTTGCCTTGGGTGATGGCTGGCGGGGGCACAGTTCTGGTTTTGATTATCAGGAAATCTTCTGCCCCCTCCTGTGTCTCCTAGCCTCTTGGCTGTCTTCTTCCTCCAGAATTCGTTGGATTATAATGTCAAAAGATTAACCCGAGTTACTTGGTTCTGCTCCTTGCTTGAGGTTCAGGTAGAATGATTCACTCATTTGATAAAGTTTTATTGAAAACCTTTGACGACATTTCAAAAGTGAATGAGTGCTCCCATAGCATGTGCATGGTCCTGGGCTCCATCCTCAGCACCACAAAAGAGAAAAAAAGCGAATGGGATCTGGTCTCTGCTATGAATATGTTTACAGTCGGGAGGCCAGGGAGAAAGGAAAACCACATGCAGGCGGCACAGCCCGACAGGCCTGGCGGTGTGCACCAGCTGAGAGACACGTCAAGCTCTCCAAAGAGCTGTGGCTGGCTCTGTGTGCCAGGCTCAGGGTGCCGGGCCGTTCTTTCATTTCATTATTTCTTCTGACCATCAGAGTAATCCTGTGCAGTCGATAAAATATTTTGAACCTCAAAATGATCCTTAAATATTCCAACTTTGCAATTAAATGGAAAAGCATGTGGTTAAATGATGCTTCTGATGCTGGCAAGCAGTAGAAGTGAGATCACCAGGGTGCTTCTGTGGACTCCAGGTCTAGTGCTCTCCCCACTAGAGTCCAGTGCCACCATTTTATAACTGCCCGTGTGGCTCAGGGGCAGTCGAATTTTCTTGTTTCTTTCACACACATGCGCGCACACATGCACACTTGGAGCCATAGAATAATGAAGTATTAGGGAAATTGCTGCCGATTCCACATCTCTTGTGTGTGTGTGGTGTTTGCACATTCTCTTGGTTCCCCTCTGCTCCTCCCTCCTCCCCTTCCTTCTTTCCTTCACTTCCTCCATCTTTCCTTCCCCTTCTCTTCCTTCTCCACTTCATGGAACGGTTCCTCTCTCCACAAAAGATCCAAGTCTGAGCTCTAGAACAAAAGGTACAGTTCATACATTTGTCCCCGGAACCTACAAACTCTAGAGTTTAGTTCCTTATTAATTTGGGGGCTCAGTGGAAGAGCTAATGTTCAGGGCTCTGTACTTCGAGCTTAGCCAAGTAATGGCTCCAGGGACCAGTGTTCTCAGATTATATACCAGAATGTTCTTAGTGTCTATCGCTGCAAACAAAATAGCCCAAGCTTGCATCCATAGGTTTATTAACTGGGAGAGCCCACGGTGCTTGACATGTAGAAAGTAACCTGCCAGGTATTTGTAGTTTTCCCTCTCCAGGCTCGGCAGTTGGGTGGGACTTGAAGGCTGCCTGGTTCTCCAGCTGAGGTTTATACAATTTCTGTCTCCTAGAGAAAGGCCGGAGGTGGGGGGAGAAGAAGAATTAAAGAAAAGAAAAGAAAAGAAAAAAACAAAACATACTTGACTCATCTGATAGAAACAGCAAGAAAAAGGAAATAAAATAGGGACCTGTTTGGCCTCATAATTCTTGGTTCCTCTTGCTATTTTTTCTCTAAGCCTAACAAGTGCAGCTTGAAATGATAACCAGATTTTCCTGTGTTTGTAGAAACTACCAAGAAGGACACAGGAACTTTGAGGATATAGCCACAAGGTAGATACTCAGTTAGCATCAAAAATCAAAGCTCCAGGGGGGGGGTGGGAATTTTGTTCAAGTGGTAGAGCAAACTGCCTAGCAAGTGCAGGGACCTGAGTTGGATCCCCAGCACCGCTCCCTCCAAAATCAAGTAAATAAAAAAGGCTCCCTAAGATTGTCTACTCCTTAATGTATACTCATCCATTTGACAGTGATTTGTTGAAGATCTGTTATGTGCCCTCACAGTCTTCTAGGGAACAGACCACTAAAATCTCTGCTTTCTTTGAAGTTCACAAAAAATACAGCAAACCTTTAAATTTTTAAAGTAATTATAAGTGGCGTGTGATGGTGCACACCTGTAATCCATCACTCTGAGGAGGCTGAGGCAGGAGGACTGCTGCAAGTTCAAGGTCAGCTTGGGCTACATAGTGAGAACCTGTCTCAAAAAAAAATTATAAAATTATAGTAAAAAACATATTGCCATTAATTCACCTCAGAACCCCCCCCCCTTGCTTTTAGCACACTTATTCCATCATTCTTCTACTTTTTGAAGCAGTTCTAGAAGTTCTCTTTCGTGAGTGTCATTAGTTGCGCTGTTAGTTCTGCCTTGATGACCTGCATTGATTCAAAACATTAAGCTTTCATGGTCATTTTGACTTTGGGGAAGAGCTAGAAGTCACACGATGCAGATCTGGTGGCTGCAGGCACATTGTAAATTTTATCAAGATCCCAGCTTTCCATTGGATGGCACTGGGCAGCAGCTCTCAGCATTTCTGATCGAACCTGGTGAAGACACTCATGAAAGAGAATTTCCAGACCGACGGGGTAAGTGTGGTGGAAGCAAGGGGAAGTGTCTTGAGCAGGGTTAATGGTAATATGTTTTTTACTGTGACACATTTTTAAAATTTAAACATTCACTGTGTATTTTGATTGTTGCTCATATGTTATACTCACGGAAGACAATAAAATAGTAATACAAATAGTGCACTGGAAATTGCTAAGTACCATGGATGAAAATAAAGCTGGGGCAGGGGAAGAAAAAGCAGCGCTGAGGTGAAAGTTGGGGATTTAAGTACAGTAGCTGGGAAGGACCTTACTGGGAGGATGACATTGGAGCACAGATCCTGAAGAAATTTGCTGCAGTGTCGATACTATCCCAGCTCTTGCCCCGGTTCCGCAACACCAGGGCGTGCTGGGACGCAGAGTGCTCGAGGGTGGGAACTGTCTAGGTGAGTCTGGGGACTGCTCAGACCAGACCTCAGTGGTCCTGATGCCCATCATTAGCAACGCCTCTCTGCTTCTGCAGCACAGAAGTCACCTGTTTGTCTCCTTTCACTCAGTCTCTTTTCTGTTTCTAGGAACACGCTTTTGAAAGCAGCCAGAAATATAAAGAAGGCAAATACATCATTGAACTAGCACACATGATCAAGGACAATGGCTGGGACTGAGCGGACAGCAGCCACCCAGCCCAGCGTCCGCGTGAACGCCGTCCAGCAGAACGTTCTACCCAAGCGTGAGAGAGTGACTGAACACGTGGTTCCATCCATTCGGGGGCCTTGCCGTCTGGGGCATCCTCCCACCCCAACACCATCTTTCTGGTGACTGGCCTCTAAATTGCTGTCTCTCTGTCTCTTTGCTTTGTATCTGTTTGTGAGTTGATCCTCGCTTCTCTCTCTGTTCTAGTGTTTGCTGAAAACAAAACAACTGACGGAACAGATCCTTCACTGTATGGCAGCAGCCCACCTTGCAGAGGGCCCCAGCGCCCAAGCAAGAGCTGCCTGGTGGCCTCTGGTCAGGAGAGCAGTGGGCTGTGGGTGTGAGGTAGAGGGAAAAGGGGAGCCCTGAGGTCCTGGGGGTGGACAGGGGGTGGGAGGGTGCAGGCAGGGACAGAATCATGCTGCTCCTGGAAACCTGGTAACTTAGGCTTGAAATATTCGACTTGTCTAAAAGGACAAAGAGAAAAAAAAAAATACCTCATGACTGCATTCTCTCTGATCAGAAGCCTCTCTTCCTGACACCAGATGTGCCAGGATGGCAGATGAGCATGGAGGGACCCTCATCCTAGCTGAAGGGGCAAAGGGTCTACTTCTCTCCGCCTGAATTGGGGCAAGTCCAGGGAGCAGGGAGTGAGGTGGGTGAAGCCCAGATGGGTTCTGCTGATGGCCTCACACAGCCTCTGGGTAATCATCTTCTTTGCTTCCTTAACCGCTGAAGGTGAGGGGAGAGGGGATTGCCATTTGCAGTGAGTGCAAGATGCAGATCTCCCAAAGACTTTGACCATCAACCAAGTGGAATCAGTGACTGAGGAGAGCAGGGTATAAGGGGGTGTTGCAGCTTGGGAGCACCCAAAGAATGGCTCAGATATGGAGCTGGAAAAATGAGGCATAGAACCAGTTAGTAATTCTGTCTGCCTTTCTTTCCCTGACCCTTAATAGGAGTAATGTGGCAGGGGGAGGGGTTGGGAGAGACCATGCAAAGGAATAGATCAAATTAGTGCATATTTCCTCTGGTTATCCGCGGGGGGGGGGGGTCAGCAATCCTTTGTCGCTAGCGTTTCAGCTGCTTTTGTCTACTTCCGTCAGTGTAGACCAGGGAAAACATAGACCTGAGGCTTTGAGCCTAGTGAAGACCTGCTTGGTGGATTCCTCATGCCCCTAGTTGTTCTTGGGGCTGAATGTCTGCCATCTATTAATGCAGTCTAGGAACGGGGAGCAGCTACAAATTCCAGTACTATCGTCTCCCCCCGACTCTCCCATCCCAGCTTCATCATGTTAGGGAAGTGGAGAGTAAATCCCTGTACGGCTTGAGAGAGAAAGAAGAATTTGTTACATTTAATCAACACTGTGAAGTCTGTTCTGTGGCATTTCAGCCAGTATACGGTGCATGACCGAAACTCATTTCACTGAGTTAATTTCATTTCGTAGACTGAAAATATTATTAAGATATGTGTGTATTAGGTAATTCTCAGCATCTCATTCTCTAAGTAGGCTATAGGAAAATTCAGCTTTAAGGGCCCCCACCCCAAAAAGAGAGTGAGTTCACAGAGATAAGAATCTGTGAAATGGATTAACTGAGATTAAAGCAGCCAACCCAGGACATTTTCAGAATCATGTTTGTAGCAAAACCAGATTCCCCTAGGCAGCGAGTCTGTGCTGGAAGTGCCTCTTTGTGTCTCCATGTGCTGATTGCAGAATGGGACATTGGACACTGAAATGGCCCCTGACCTGCCAGTGGAGGTGGCAGGGTGACAGACAGCAGGTGTCTAGCGGTGGACCGCCTCTCCTCCGTGAAACAAAGAATTCCTAGAAATTGACTTTTGTTCCCCCAGGCTTCTTGTCCAGCCCTTTCCAGTACTGTAGTAGCCCTGGAGATTAAGTTGTTCTCCCTAGTTTATTGCAGGACAGACTGGAAGGTTCAGAAGTATTTAATTTCTGCTCCCAGAGAAATTGTCCTCTGGCTCCCAGGCCCAAGTTCTCAGTAAACATTTTTCAACTTTCACATTCCAAAGCTGGCTTGCCAGTACAGAAATCATGGATTTCCCCTCTGTCCCTTTTGAAGGAAGTGGCCTTTATTTATGAATTTGATCAGACCCTTTACCTAGAGAATGTCCTGGCTATTAAGAGTACATTTCATTAAAAAAAAAAAAAAAAAGCAGGGGGGAGGGAAGGAGGCTCAACTTAGGTAGATGTTTTGTCTCTAAACCTACAATTGGAATGTGGCGACGTAGAGAAACTGGACAATGGGTGCCCTGGATTGTCAGGGGCAGAGAAAGAGACCTGGGTGTGGGGCCTGGCTCCGAGCAGGCTCCAGTCAGACCCTGCTTCTGGTTGTTTTCAGCTCCTATCCATTGAGCATCCAGTGGGCGCACAGCACTGTACTTGGTGCAAGGGAATGAGTGTTGGTTTTTCCATAGCTACAAGAGAAAAACAAAACAAAACAAAACTTAAGCTTCTCTTTGTGTCGGTGAAACCAAAAGTGCTTCTTAAACCGTTAGCTCCATTTCTAGCTTGTTCTAACATTGAGCAGTATTGGACAGGCCGCAGCTGAGCGATAGAGACGCATCAACTCATAGCCTCAGTCGGCTTATTCTTTTAATTTCTTCACCAAATTACTGACTCAGAGTATAACCAAAGACCTCATCCATTCACCCCATGTAGGTTCAGGGAATCAGAGTCTGTTGGTTACTTGAGGGCAGGGGTGTGAGGAGCAGGGGAGGGGAAAGGAGAGGCGAAGAAGGGAAAGGCGTGAAGCTGCATACCTCAGCCGGAATGCCTTCGCCTAGAGCTGGCAGACCCAGTTCCATCTCCCCTGCGTCACCCTAGGTCACAGGCCTTGGCCACCCTGGAGTACGCCCAGACACCCCCCACCCCTGGGATAGTGCTCTCAGGCTGCTGTTGGGTTGATTTGACGTGAATCAAATACAGCCAAACGTGATGCCCACAGGTTCTCCGCTAGGCCTGACCGAGGCGCCCCTGCCCCTCCGACCGCAGGATCGTGTAGATAGGACACAGTACGTCTCTACTGGCGGGTCAGTGTGTGCGGAAGAGGTGTCCCCTTTATAATAAGATTTTCAAGTAGATATATATATATATATATATATATATATATATATATATATATATAAACAGTTGCTTGTGAAATATACTTTTGTAAATAATATTTAATTTTTTAAATAATATATTTGGTGCTGTTTTCTCAGATCCCCTGAGAGCACTTTTTATTTTCATTTTAAATTCTATGATTTTTCTCTGCATTTCTTGAAGTATATTTTAAGGGACACAGTAATCACCAATATACTTTTGTTTTTTTAAAGATCTCTATCACTTTAATCTGAATCAAGGCTTTAAAGCAATGCTCATCTGCATATATCCCCCCTTCTCCCCCGTAGAACAACTGCAGTAAATTACAGTTGAGAACTGAAATATTTTCTTGCAGTAGTGTTGGTTAGAAAAGAAGTAAATAAAACCAAGTAAATTTAATTGTAATGACTTAGGGTAATTGCTCTTTTGGGGGGAAGTTCCAACAAATTGGAATCTTGTTTTTAAGCCTGTGTGCATGCGTGTGCATGTGCGTGCGTGTGCACGAGAGTGAAAGCACTTTGGATTGTGCCTCCTGCTTTATTTTCTACTGGGGACACTGTACCAACAGTTTACACCTTGGGCACATGAGATTTTCCTTCTTTTTCTCTGGTGGTGGTTTTTGTTTCTGAGCGGACCAACAGCACAAACCGTGAGGCTTTTGTTTTCCTGAGCGGGGAGCTGTTGCCAGTTTGTTCCTTTTTCTTTCTTTTGTGTGCTCAACTTATAGACCATAAAGGAAATCTGTGTGTGAAGATCAAGCAGAGTCAAGTCTGCACTTTTGACTGAGACGTGAGTGTATTAATCACGTATTCCAGGGCTCCAGTTGTTTTAGAAGCCAGCGACGCGTTAAACATTAACTGGTTTGGGTTAAAAGAGCATTAATAACATAATACACATACTTGGTAGGTAAACAGCTTTTTTTTATTTCTTAAGGTCAGATTGCCTCAGGTTCAGGAAGAGGCTGGGAAATCAAATCTTGATTGAACACAATCAACTAATGTGTTTTAAAAGAATCTGCCTAAGATGAGAAATGCTAGTCCTGTAGGGACAGGAAATAAAAGATGGATTTTTAAAAAAATTAAAACACAGTCATGAAATCTACTGGCAGTACAAGATAAAGCCAAGAAGAAACAAGCTATTCTCTCATTACCCAGTTCTCTCTGCCCATGTTTTATTTAACATTTTGGAGAAAGTGGGAGTTGATTACCTTTTCCCAACCTGCAGAGACTGTCCTATAATACAGAATCGATTTATGCTTGTGTTTACAAACTGTATTTGTTGGGTTTGGGTTTTTTTGTTTTGTTTATTTTTGTTTTCTTCGGGGGCATTTTTCAGGTCACTTTGCTTCAATAACAAAGGTAATTGTTTTCAAATAATTTGTCTTCACCTTTTCCTGTATTTGTACATAGTGATTCAGTATTACCGTAGAGAAAAGTGCATTGTTTCTGTCATATTTCCAATCTGTGTTGGTGCTCATTTGAGGAAATAAAGTTTTCAAATATTAACCCTATGAAGAACTCATCTGTCTTCCTTGACCCAGGATGTTTTATCTTGACATTTAACATTCCAAGTATGAAAGGACCTGCAGGAGGTCATCTGTCTAACCCGGTCACAGATCTGTCAACTGAGACCTTAAGAGGTTATTTTTCCCAAGGACAGTCAGCCAATTAATGAATATAAGACAGGTCTCCTGCTTATCAGCAAATGCTTCTGGCTTTAGCTATCTAAAATGCTTGTATGCATGACCTTTAACCAGTATTCTTGGACTCTTAAGTTTTTCTTGACAACCTCATTTTCTTTGGATCGCCTTAAGTAAAAGGGGGAAGAAAGTAAAGCAACAAAATTATGTCAAGAAGGAGTGGATGCCCAGCATGGTGGCACATGCCTGTAATCGCAGCCCTTGGGAGGCTGAGGCAGCTGTTCAAGGCCGGCTTGGGCTACATAGTGAGTTCAAGACCAGCCTGAACTACACAAGGAGAGCCAGTCTCAAAAAAAAAAAAAGAGTGGAATCATCTCTGAATGATTAGCTAACAAACTGAGATAATTATTCACGGTTATATTTGGAAAATAAAGATCAAGTTGTCTCATTCAACAAATATTTATTAAACAAATATTAGATTTCAGGCAGCGAGTGAGGCAATTCTATCATCCTAGATCAGCAGTTTTTTTTCTTCCAGTAGCCTTCTTCCAGTCTTTACTATCCAATCATTGTTTTGTTTTTCGTTTTTTGTTTTTCTTTATCCAATCATTGTAAGTAAGTTTTGTGTTCTGGTGCCTTTTTATGAAAGCTAAATAAACATCACCTTATGGAGGTCTCCCATGTGGAAATCTAAACATCAATGAAAGATGCTAAAACAGCAAATATGTGTGTGTTCACGATGGCGATAATACTTTAAAAGCTTGTTTATAAACAAGGAAACACATTCCCTAGTTCCCACGAATTTTTACCTACCCTGTCTGGGCCCAGCTGCAGTTGACTTTTATTTGTCATTGAGTATATTATCTTCTTCCTGTGACCTGTTTTGCTTCAGTGGACATGCCCGTTATCATTTCATTCTTGTGTGCCCTTTGCAGACAGCAACAAGAGAAAAAATAACATGTGCAGGAGACAACCAGTCTCAAGCCAACAATCCTCCAGTGCTGAGTTCCACAGTGGCGGTGGCTGTCTAGGAGATCAGGCTGGGAGTAGAGGAGGGGCCACGAATGTCCACGGGGTGCCTGGGCTGGAGCCAGGCCCTGCATTGTTGGCACTTTGCCGACATGACCTCGAGCAGGGGCCTAGCGATGAGGTGCTTCCACGTCATCCTACTTGTCCTCGCCATCCTGTGGGAAAGCAATGACAAACGCTGATTATCCTCATTTCGTAGATGATGAAATTGAGGTTTTGCAAGCTTTTGCTATTAGCGACAGGGTCCAGAATGGTAGCCCATCTGACTTCGCTGCCAGGCTCTTCCCCTATACCGTGTTCCAAGTTTTAGCCACCTCTCTCCTCCGACTTTGTGAATTCTGCTGTGACTTCACAAGACGCTTTCCCAGTCTGTCCACCTTGACTGCTTAATAAGTAAGGCTGGAAGGAATGCAAATTAGAAGATTAACATAAAACAGCTATGAAAGTCGATGCCACCTGAAAGGTATTGTGTATTCCGTGGTTGAATATAAGCTTGGATCTGTTGTTTCTTAAAACTCTAACTCATTACGTAGGTATGCTTGGTACTTCCATTAATACTAGGTGCTGAATAAATGATGGACATTAACTTAGTGGAGAATTAACAGCTTTTAAAAAATCTGTTTAAATTGGGCATGGTGGTTCATGCCTATATTCCCTGCACTCTGCGAGGCTGAGGCAGGAAGATAGAAAACTTAAGCCCAACCTGTGCAACTTAGCAGGACCCTGTCTCAACATTTAAAAAGGGACTGAAGATGTACCTCAGCACAGGGGCTCTTAGTTCGATCCCAGTAGCAGAAAACAAAATCTTTAGCTGGGCATGGTGGCACAAGCCTGTAATTGTAGCTACTTGGGGTAGTGAAGCAGGAGGTTCACAGGTTAATGCCCAGACTGGGAAACTTAGTGGGACCTTGTTTCAGAATTAAAGGGTTTGGGTAGAGCTCCTATCTAGCATGTGCAAGGCTCTAGTATTGGGGGGAAAAAAAAATCTGTTTAACACATTAGTGTGACTAAGCAAATGAAATAGCATAAAATGTTTCATACATAAGATAAATGGTTATGCCATTCATGATCAGTAGTATTTGTGTTTCTTCAGCAAGCATTTGTGGGGACATCTGTTATGCGCACAGTCCAGTAGAAAAACTAAACCAGGTCACAAAAAATCAGAAATACTAATTATGCCAAATGGCAGAGTGAAGGGCTATGCACAGCTCTCTCTCCACTATTGGCCCAAGCTCCAGCCGCGTCAGCCAGGACCCTCCCACTGGACCCTCGCAGGCAGCTGCTTTCTGCAGAAGCATTTGTGCATAAATCCTTTAATCTAAGCCTAATAAATAGCTCGTGTCCTAGAGCAGGGTACAGGGCAGGCTCCCGAGCTAGAGTACTTGGGTTCGTTCAAGTGCTGATTTCCCTTTAGAAAGATAATCTATGGAAAAAGCTTAGCTCAAAGCCTGACACGTAGTAAGGAATCAATAAAATGTTATTGCTGGGCATGGTACATGTGCCTGTAGTCCTTGCTACTCAGGAGATTGAGACAGGAAGATTGCTTGAGCCCAGGAGTTCAAAGCCAACCTGGGCAGTATAGCGAGAACTACCCCCCACCCTGTCTCAAAATAAAAAATATTATTACAGATTGCTCAGGTCTATTTAGAATTTAGAGTGGGATAAAGAATATATTTGTTCTTTATGTACATTGTTTGTTGAAGTTTCACAATTCCCCCCATTTTACAGATGAAGAAACTGAGGCTCTGAGAATATGAAAAAAAAAATGACCGTGGAAAGGCTGGAGTTTTAACTCTTCTGATTCTGAAGCCTGCATCCTGAATGTGGACCCAGCCTGTCAGGAAGTCTCTACCATATAGGAACATTTTGGCAGATCTAAGCACATACCCCAAATGTCATGGCTATTTTGTCCTCTCATGTTTTCACCCTGCACCACAAACACACATGAAATGGAAATCTTGGCCCTTCAAGCACTGGAAACACAGAATTTAGAACTGAGGAACAGGCCAGGCATGATGGTGCACACCTACAATCCTGACAGTTGGGAGACTGAGGCAGGAGGATTGCTGTGAGTTCAAGGCTAGCCTGGGCTCCATAGTGAGTTCAAGCCCAGCCTGAACTACGTAGCAAGAACAAAGCAAAACAAAACAAAACAGAAAAGTAAAAAGAGTTTGTATTATACTTTTATAGGATTTCAGGCCTGTTGATTACAGTGCTATAATCTTATATTTCAGGGAAAGAATATTCCAATTTGCTTTCAGTTGTTTAGGATGGTTAAAAAGATAACAATCCAAAATCTTGCCCATGAGGAAGCCACCTGCTGACATCTCCGTGGGGCCGTTTGTGGGCCGCTGTCCAGGCTAGCTTGGAACAAAGCAAAGATTAATCGTTCATGTCTTATGAAGATACTTCTTATTCCAAAGGCATGTAGGATCATTTTAGCAGAATAGTTAGAGAAGTTGAGGTTTCCAAGGCATTAGCAAATTATTTGAACCCTATAAATATTGAGTTATATTTGCTTGGAATTAAAGTAATGATTTATCCCGTGCTCACGAGCTCAGAAACTAGCAGAGTCAAGTGGAAAGCAAATGCCTTTGTAGTTGGACAGATGGGGATTCGGAGCCTGACTGCATGGTTTATATGTTCATCACTTTGAGAAAGTCATTGCAATTAACAGGACTGGTTTCTATCATGTGTATGTCAGAGATAGTAGCAACAACGGAAGTTACGGTAAAGACACATAAACACCCACAGAGTGCCCAGCCGAAGCAGCCTTTTGAAAGTGGCGCTCGTCTTTCCAGGGAACAATATGCACAGGAAACACATAGGATCCATTTATCCCTCTAACCCCACTCCTGCAAGGAGACTGGCCCCTGGAAGTTAAACAACCTCAGTTACTGGGCTGGTGAGACCACCTAGGTGGGTGGTGGCAAACCTACAGCATGCGCTAGGCAGCAGTCTGTTAGTTGTTATCGAAAGCTCTAAGAAATCCGCCATCACTGCCCAGGGCCATGTTGGGGGGCAGTCTCAGCACCACACGACTTTGGTTTTACTTCTGGAAGAGGGTGTGCATCAAAGAAGGGAGTGTGCCGCTAGACAGACAGCCCAGCCTAGGGTTCTGCGGTACCCATTCTGGGTGGGCTCCAGGACCCTGGCGCTGTGGCGTGCTGTGTGCACACTGTGCTGGGCAGGAGGAGACAGAAAGCTGGCAGCTCACCTCCCAGCCTCCCCTGGACGGCCCGCCTCAAATTCTGGGCCACTTCTCCAGAGCGAAGCCACATGAGCAAAGCAACCAAGCCATCAAATCAGAGATGTTTTATTTATGGCTTTAATAATGGAGTCTCTTGGGAAACGTTTGGTTTCCCATTCCCAGAAGCAAAAATGCTTCTACAGAATGTTCTTGAAATTCATTGCTGCTTATGGGTTTTTTCCTACCACATTTTTGGAGCCACCTTAATAGACTTTAAAATGTACTTTCACAAAAGGGGAATGATCTGAGCTGCTGTTCATTTGCCTGCTGTGTTCTGTACCAAGCCAGCATTTTCTGTGGAAAATGGAGACTATAGGTCGATGATGTGTTCGCTGACAACAGTCCTGTGTTGAACAGGATGCGTTTTTTACCCAAAGCATGAT